>VOMN01002869.1:0-19724 GCA_014899125.1 Orchestia grillus
CGCGCTGGGCACGCGCTGGGCACGCGCTGGGCACGCGCTTGGCACGCGCTGGGCACGGATTGTGGTGCTGACTTTGAAAGCTTAGGATGTCAAATGAAGCACGTTTTTAAAACCAAATCGTTTATAACAAAAACTCCATTGTCGAGACGAGAAATATCGTAGAAGTAAATTGGAAACCACGTTCAGGTTCACAAATTTCGATAAACAGAAAATCTTTCATTGTATCAGTAACGCGTGCAAGGTCGGGTATTCGCATCAGAAGAATTATATTGCTAGAAAATAATGTCTAGCAGAGCAACATTTAATGATATCTGCTCAAATAAACACGAGTCCTCGTTGTAAAACAGCAGCTCAGCAGCTGACCTTATACATATAATATAGGTTTTGATATTTCATACCACAGATAAAAATATTGGTAACAATACTCAGGAAGGATATAAAGTGAAATCTTAACGACAAACGTTAGCATCTGAATACGATACCTTCAAGGAAAATTTTGAATCTTGCAGCCCTTACTCCTCAGGGGGCATGTGATACGCAATAGGGTTAGGGTTTGGGCCCTTCACACGATCTGTCAAAGTCTGAAGACAGTGTCGAAGGACACCTGAAAGGACTGTACAGTCCCTTGACTTGGGAAGTCAGAGGACTGTACAGTCCATTGCCTTCCGACCTCATATCTTATTATATCAGAATTATATTTTCGTGTAGAAATGCATTTCATAAAGTAGGAAGACACAAACATAATCACGATATTGATAGCCAATTATTAAGTCTTTCTTCTTAATAATTTTCTATAATCGTGTTCTGTAGTCTTTCCATATGTGAAACAAATTTGATTTCCCGTACTATTTGAAGCCGTTCTTTTCCTCTACAACGTTTGACCTCGAGTGTATTCTGTGCCGAATGGCTTGAGCTCCCACACCTCCTTTGGGAACACAAGTTTGGTAGAAAACTCTACGGAAGATGAGCTCCAGGAAACAGAGTAGGTGCAGAGTTCATAGTTTTCTATATGTGATTCTAGTCGTTAATAGTACTGCTAATTGCGTGAGTCTCTAAAACGACGTGGAAGGGTAGGGCTTCCATTAGAGAAGTTAGAAATACAAGAGTTAAAAGGACAATCACAATATTGAGAAGAGTTTCTTTACCTAGTCTCTTAAAAGGTTGAGAACGTGTGCCTTAACTCTATCATCAATAGTCATGAAGAGCGTGATCGCAAGGTTCTAAAAGCAGTCGGATATGCACTTAGATCTCACTTTAGAACGATGATCTATGATGGGCCTTAAGAATTCTTGCGAAACATCGATCAGGGGTAGTACAAGTCTGTGTATCTAACTCGAGTCGAACACTTACTAGGTACGACGCTGGAAGGTGCTATGTAAGTAGCCCTTTATTCGATGAGTGGACGAATTCATATTCTGTTTCAAAGCAATCATACCGTGGGATTAAACTGACTTGGAACAAAATGACAAGCAGAACGTTAGAGCTGCTGATTTTTTAAATGTATCCACTTTAGGTAACTATGTAATTGGCTTGTGGTAACATTGCAAGTCATGAAAGCTTTTGAACTCTTGTATATTACAATCAAGAGGATAAGTGCAACATGCGTGAATGAAACTAATTTGCATGAATATATATGTCTTTAACTGTAAATGCCGCCGTGTTCCGGGCAAATATGGGCAGGAATTTCGAAATTCCGAACGCTCTTCCTGCGCAATTGCCACACCAGGGAATCGTAATTAGTCTTTTTAAATACCAAGCATTGTACCTCAATTACACCGCGGCAGTGACATTTTATTATTGCGCGTCTAGTTGCTGCAATATTCCATTATACAGTGCGTAGTTTTTAAGATAATCTCTTACTGCACGCTTAAATTTTACATTTTAAATTTGTATTTGCTAGCTCGATTAGAGCAAAATTATTTTACTCAAGACTTTATTGCTGATACGAGTGTATTCTCCAATGAAATATGTCATTAATGGAATTTTTATCATTTTCTCATCAGCAGAGCCATGCCCTCCGGTTCATTAGGATATGAGTGACATAACTTAAGGATAAACCGTGTAATGTAGTAACTCAATATCGTTCAAAATGCAACATGTGGAATGTTTCTGGTAACATAATTGACACAATATCAGCGTATTGCACACATCATTGCAGGTGTTGTCAATGATCGCGAATAAGATTATCAGTAATTTGATTGCTGCGTTCGCGGTTGACGCAATATTGGAATATTGCACGTGCAATAACTTGATATAAGTGCAGTGATGGCAGCAAGTAAAACACGGATAAAAACATTATCTGCATTTTGCTATTCACGAATCTTTTCACAGTAAATTCAGAGAATGAGCTAATGGAATACAGGGTTTTGTTCGTATTAATTAGTCGACTAATTAATTTAACGAGTGACTCAATTAACTCCCTCATTAGATGGAACATACATTACTAATTGTCTGGGCATTGCAGCAGTTGCCCCCTTGTGCACAAGCCTAACTTATGCAGTGGGTGTACGCGCGTTTGGGTGATGCAAGAAAGTTAGTTTTCCCATCAATGATGCCTAGAAACAACCAAAGATAGCTTTCATAAGCCGAAGAAGAATTTTATAAAAAACTTTTTGACTTGCAGAAACGAAAAAAAGAAAGATAAGAAAAAATTATACATACACGACAGAGATTTCCTTACTTTCTACGCAATTGAATTGGCATCCTAGTTGGAAAAGGACTACCCAATTCTCGCCGGCCAAATTGAAGTAATCGCGCGACAGCCGTGGAGATCACAGCCCGTGTCATATTTCTGTGGAGCGAGTTCATTAATTAATTCAAGAGTTGAGATTTCAGCGTGTATAGTTTTTTTTTCATCTGCGACGCCATAACGCTTCATGTTCGTGCGCAGGGTGTGCTGTGCCTGTTCGAATTAATTGACCCTCTTTTCCGTCAGATATTTTATCGAACACGTGCTATGTTCAAGTGGTTTTATAATTCATCTCGGGTGCACGAGGGCATTCGGGAACGATTGGTTTGTACGGGGAGAGGCCAAGAAGGGACGGGCAAAATCATTTCAAGTTATTTTGGTCAAAGCCAATATTCGGCGAATTCGCTCGCCCAAAGGTGAGAAAAACTACTCTGGTTAAAACGAGTCAGGTCCTGAGAAGGGGTAATCGTAAGCCAGGTGCGTCAGTACGAAATGTGATGCAAATTTTTCTCGTTTTTCACGCGAGGTCCGTTTGTTAAGGGCGCAGACTATTATTAGAATCTCTTGTATCTCATTTCTTTCACCCACGTACGGTGCAAGACTCGTGACAATTGTAGGACTCCAGTACGCCAAAAAAACTCATCCTGCACAAATATTGCATTTGTGTGTGTCAAATGGTGTTGATTTTCATCATCAGTTCCTTTATTTTGTCCTCTTGGGTCGTTCATCTTCATTCTCAGTACCTTGATTTTGTCCTCTATCTAATTCTCTCAGTACAAATCTTGAATGTATTGCTATCAGCTGCGGGCAGCGCACGAGCATCGACTGAGCCAGCTCGTAACGTGAAGCTGCGACTGCGACAGTCCTGTTATCGACTCCGGTTTCGTTGTATTTAACATTTTTGGTCTCAATGCTATTCCTACCGACTCGTTGTTCCATGACGGCGTAGGGCTTTTGGCTGTGGTACTCCTCAGGAGGCATAGGATAGGCCATAGGGAAATGGGTTAGGTTAGTTAAGTTTGTCTATCCTGTGCTGTGGGGACTGGGGCAATGTTATGTTACCTCAGCTATAGAGAGACTTTCGGGACTGCTACATTCGGTGCCCACTTCGGTTCATTCCATTTTCATGCCGTCTTTGCTGATTATTCTTGCATTTTCTTCCTCTCACTCCTTTTTCATTGTTTCAGTTAGCAGGGTAGCCTGTGTGGGAATGCACCATTTGCATAGATTCTCCGTTCAACAAAGTCCATACTAAATGTTTCTTTCTGCTTCGGTGCAAGACAGTACGAGTTACTGAAGCACTGCCATCATTAATGCTACTTCTACTTAGCTTGTGTTTCTACTTTATCTCAGAAGAAACCGGTAATTCTAACCTTCGTTCTAACTTAGCCTTCTGAAGTCTGGTGACAAGGTGAACGTACCACCGATACAAATATACGGCAAGCATAACACCGTAGAAACCTGAACAACTTGTGTCTAGGTACCGGTTTTTGAAAATTGATATGTATTTCTGTCTTTTATACTTTTCATAAGTGAATCAGACTTTGTCGATTGGGCAACAAAACCTAACTCTTTGCTTGAGCCTCAGAAGGTTGACTAAGAAGCTGAAGAGTGTGAACGTCTCGCTCGAGAGTTAACGTTTTCTCGCTGCGTGTAACCCATTTCTCTGCTAGCTTCTAATTCCATCACTAAATTCAAGCTAAAATTAATAACAGAACTAGATAGAACTGTTGTCGACGATCAGATATCGGAGAGTTCCCGGAATTCAATCAAGTGGGGAGAAGGGCGAGCGTGTTCTCCTTGTATATAGAAATAAATTTCAGTATCTCGAGAAACAGTCGGAAGTCATCGTAGCGGAGACCTGTCCACGGAGCCCTGATATGTCCACAGATTCTCAAAACTGCGAGAATTTGTCGCTGGGCTGAGATTGGAATGTCTGCTCTAATAATGTATTTCTTTTTGGAACATAATCATTTACTTGAAACTACACGAGCATGAAACACTTGAAGGGATATATTCTCGTCTTATTTTTCCTTGCAGATGAGGACAAAAAAACATTGCAACAGTATTTGTGACCGTGATTTTGATGCTCGAGTTCACTTTTTGGCTTTGGCTGGAGCGGAGAAGAGCCCCCTGTGTTGCAGGCGCTGAAATTCACACCGGCTTCGCAGCTTTTGCTTTGAAAACGCGCGAGATTTGTCGAATTTTTTGATGCAGGCGAAGCTTCCAGCCTGACGTCAATACATCGGCAGTCGTCCAGTTTTTCACCTTTGCATTTCCGCGCTTTCCTGCTGTAGAGAAGTGAGAAATTCATAATTTCCGCCTCTTCGCCACGAAGTAGTCTTACCCGCATTTGTGCAGGCAAACTGACTTACAGTCCGTGATGACAGAAATATTTAGAGTAGTACTTATTACGTTACTGCACAATATTTCGAGTTAAACGTGGATTATAATCGGTAGTGAATTTGCTGAATTATTGCTGGGTTGCATTTCGACGCACTAACTTTTAAGGTGAAGTTATTTCTAATGAAGGAAGCGCGCAAGCTGATTTCTATTTAGTAGAAGGTCGAGGAGAACGTCTTTGATGAAGTCGAGAAAAATTATAACTTGCATCCAATTAGATGTGTATTGACTTCAACTCAATGTTTTTTCTTAGAAGATAACCTTGAGCGTCGTGAGACGTGAAGGTTAGATGATTTATGCGTTTATTATTCGGTTTATGGACTGCTAAGCACAAGCTATTCTAAATATTTGAGCTGAGCCAATATTGAAAAGCTGCTGCACCAATTCAAATGAATTTCACTTTGCTCGTCTGAAAATTAAGCTTTCTCTGCATGATCGAGTGTAAATAAATGAGTTCTCTTATCACTACTTTGTGAAGTGCTACAGTAAATTTAATTAACAGCAGCTTCTGAAAAGAATTTTTTTTTGCAAAATTTCCTGCGTCTTTGTGAATCCAATTCGAAATAATAAATAAAGGTAAAGAGGAAGTTTTTCGACCTTTCTTTTAGGATCCGGAAATTTTTTCAGAATTGCGCTTTGATGCGTTCTTTCCAGGTTTTCTCATCAATCTTCAAATTTTTCGACGAACAATTTTCTACATCAAAGCGCTTCCTTGAAGAGACAAATAATTTTCTGATAGCTGCTTAAATACCAGAGCTTAGACTTCTCACTTTGTTTTCGGTGTGAAAATTTACTTTACAGAATACATCTTCACTTATTTCGTGTTCTTGTACAGTTTCATCGAGTCAAAATTTCAAAAATGCTTCAGAACGCAAGTGAAGAACGGGTATATATTCGATTCAATTCGGTCTACAGTTGTGAGCATGATGTAAAAAACAAACTTTATGCGCCTTCACTGAATGAACTCATCTTGCCTCTGTCGAAGTATTTTAAAATTTTTCGATGTTGGCCCTCTTTTGTAACGCTTGCGACCAAATCCGACTTAGTTGCCGGATTGGAAATATCAGCGACTTGTTTTTTCGAAGCCTGTTTTTCGCTACGGAACATGGATCCGATGTGGAACTTTTCGCCTTCTGAGGCTCCAGTTCTCGTTATTTCAGCGCAGGCTGCGCAGCGAGGGCTCCGTGGAAAAGATAACGAATTTAATCGACGTTCTGAAAATATTTTCGTGAGAGTACAAGTTTTTCGTATCAAAGGAGGCCGTGCGCGACTTGAGACAGAAAATAAGTCTCGACGTCAGTCCCAAATTTCTGCTTTCATTTCAAAGAAGGCCTCAACTGAACCAAGGGAAAGAAAATTGCTGTTTGTATTTTTGTTGGGCATGAGATGAAATCGCCAACCATCATATACAAAATTTTAGGACAACTTCAAGGTCAATTTAGGCTTTAACTCATTTTGAAATAAAATTGCACGCATCAGATTTTCTAAGATTTTATTTTTTGTGCACTTGAAAAAATAGGATTTGGGCTATGTTTCTTCAAGTTAAGTTCTTTTTCATTCACGAATTAAATCAGACGTACATTTTACTTCAAACACGAGATATCCATCAAAAATGGATATCAAGCCAAAGTTTAAAACTCAGTTTGAATCGTGAGAGATAGCTAGGATACACTGTAGCCCAGAAATTGTAAAGGACTCATCAATTCCCGCGCATTTCTAAATACACCAGTGTTTCTCAACCTTTTTACTCCTGCGTAACCCTTGCGTTTTATAACAAAATAGGTTAGGTGTAATGATATCTGTATTGTAATATTGCATGAACTATCAATATATTGCGCGTGTTTGATGATATTTCGTATATGAAATTAAATTTACACTTTGACTACGATTCTCCACGCAGGTAAAATTACATGCNCATTAGGTTAGGTTAGACGATCGCGTGGACCATATATGATCCACTCCTGAGGCAAAATGTTGAAAGTCAAAAGTGTGATAGCTTATCTCAGTCTTCAATTCAGTGCAGAACCCTTAGAGACTTTTTGCGCAACCTAAGGCTGCCGCAGACCCCGGCTGAGAAACGATGTATTAAACTGTCAACGTCCGTCTTTTGTGCCCCACCCTCAGTTAGGGTCACATACCTGCAGAAAATTTAGTAGCCCTGGCTTTGAAAACTTGTTGGTCTTAGCTTTTGGCAGTTTAGTACTAAAGTTGTACACTGTAATTATGTGGATTCTGTTTTCGGGATGAATTTAGGCAGATAAAACTTGATTCTTTATTGACTTCCAAAACTACCCGAATGTTGAAATAACGACACTGAACTCGTAAAATGAACTTTCACATCAAAACAGTCGACAATTGTAACAAAAAGAACATGCCGTAATTTCCCCTTTCTAGTGAGTCTTGCGCTCTATTCTGACGGCTCTGTGCGATTTTGGGAGAAGAAGAACCTTCTCTTTGGGCCCTGCTCACCTCATGAAAAAGTTCCAACAGCCCACAAAGGATCAAACTTGGAACTTTTACGAGGTGTCTTCGGAGTGCGACTTTCTGATGAACTCGATTTAAATATGAGAAGAATTTAATGGGCTTTTGTCGAGTTTTAATTCAAGCGAAAAATATCTTTCAGTTCTTCCATGAAATGCAGCTAGCCCTAATCTGGAGGAACTGCTGTGGGTTTTCTGTTGAAAGAGCTTTTATTGATAAATGTAAGCATAATTATTGTACTTGCATCGTACCATTCGTCAAAAACGATGAAGAGTACTTTCGAATTCCATTACTCGACGAATAACGAATAGGCCTATTGTAATAACGTCACAATCAGATTGTTCTTCTTCGTACTCAACTTGCAATGGTCTGGCACTCGTGCGCTTATCCTCAACTTCGTCGTAACTCGAGCTGCAATGTTACTTTGGCTACGTTCTCAATGCTCTGCTGGGATGTAAACTGAAGTGTTCCATGCTCTCCATGTCTGATGCGAGCCCTCATCTCTGCTTTAAGGGCTTTTATACACACGCATTCACTGCGTCTAACTCATGCTCATATACCAAAAGTATATTTAATTATGATGCTAGAAGTTGCACTTCTTTCAGGGTCGACACGAGAGTCTGTCATTCCAAAACTACACATTTGGAAATACTGGCATTTTGTCTCCACCAACTTAATCTAGGGGATTCAAAATTTTTACTTCTACATCCGTGCGTCTATATTTCAAAAAGATGTACAGGAGCGTTTCTTGGGTTACTCCTGAGCAGAGAATTTTTTGTAGAAACTCCGATTATTAGCTTGTGGTAGCACGAGAGCTGTCTACGTATCTCATCATGTACCAGAAGCAGGGTAGAACATTCTCGAGTAGTTCCACACGCCGGCTAACGAATAGGTCCATTGCAATGGCACTAGAGATCGTTTGCATGGCTTGAGATCGGAGCGGGGCCGGGGCCGCAGCAATCAAGCACCTTAGTTCCAATTGGGTGAAGGTCCTAACTTGGATACTCTGTTGTCCTCCGTCAAATTGGAAAACTTTCTTTCCCGGTCTCATGAGGGCGAGGGGTCCAGATGGAAAATTTCCGCTAAAATCATCACAATCTAGCGTGACGAAGTAAAGAACTTGAACTCTCGAAATGCGCGGGTGAAATGAGTCTAGTTCTACACTCAAGAAACTGGAGATACAGGCGACCTCGTAAGTTTTTGGTTGGCTACGTTTTTCTGTTTATCTTCCAGCGAACAGAGACGTGATTTGGAAAAAAAGTGTGCAGCTCAATTTTTGTTACTTTCGTCTAAATTGTTAGAAAGGCTCTTATTCAATTCGTAACGCTAAAATGACATAACGCGTAGCTCATTGTTTGTATCACTGAAGAATCTGTTCCTGAAAATTGGTAGGCTTCAAGCTACTGCGGCGGTGCTATATTTGTTACATCTACGACTGTACGGCCATTAGGATTTGAAAAAAAAACATCCGGTGGACAGACGCGGTTGTTTTGCCGGCTTTCACACTACATACTCGTTTCTCACTTGGGCTAAAGAATTCGAAATATTGCTCTTCTAAGGAACTTTATAGGGGCAGAATTCTGTTCGAAAGTTTCATCCCAATTTTTTATTAAAAGACAAAACAAAGCTGCTCCGCGAAAAAAAGTGCTGCTATCACATCACGGAAATAATTTTCGTTCAGCTGACGCTCCATCAATAATTAGGTTGCCAAGTTGAGCAGTTATCTGGAGAACTTTCGTCCAATAATTATCCAGTCTGCGACGGATTGCAAATGAAGCAATTTGCGGACTTAATCATAACATCAAAACAAGGCGATTTAGCTGGTTGAAGCCAGTACAAGTATCAAAAAGGGTTGCAACGAGCAGTTGAGAAGATCAGAACTTCCCATCTCCACGGGCTGCTTATAAACCATTTTAAAAGAGATGCTAATCGAATTTACGACAGTAAGAAAGGGTATAAATCACCGTTATTTTGAACAATGGTGTCTGTAATACAGAAGGTTTGAATAAAATCAAGAGTCTTTGAGTGAAAGTGAAATATTTGTTTGGCTCCGAAAGTTTCTAAGTGAGTAAAAAATCCGATATACCAAAGCTGCGCTTCAGTCCAAAAGTTTAAAGATATGCAATAAAATTGAAGTTGAAAGTTAAGTTTTGTCGTGGAATGCTGGGGGGTCCGCAGAAATACTAGTCAGAGGAGGGGAGTTTTCGCTATCAATATCAGAAGGTAAAAAAATGACCATAAGCATGTGTAGCTCATAGTGAATAAGGAAACGTTTTATCGATTTTCACTTCGTCACATGGATACCTCAAGTGCTTCATAAAGTTTTCACCAGCTTTTTTGTGCATCACCTGTATTTTCGGTAGTCTTTTTCGTAGTATTCTATAGTGAAATATTACGCGCGTTGACCGTAGAGTTATGCGACTGATATAAAATTCCTCTTGTAAAATTTACGTACACACATGGTGACACACGAAAGTCTAGTTGGAAGTACATAAAATATTCAAGATGTGCCTGTAACAGAATTAACGTTCACATTTGTCAGCATCATATATCATAGAAAAACGATGCAAATCCAGTCGTTTGTGTTTCACAATTTTACATCGCCTGCTTTTCGAGTTTTAACTCCATATTTTCATCCTTGGCTTGTCGCGCGGTATAGTGAAATAAAATCATAATTCTTCACAAGTTTTCTTCTCATGACATTGGAATAAGTCGTAAATTATATTAGTGATACAGATGTAATGCAATACTTGTACTATTAAACGCCTTTTATTCACCTCGCAAGAAAAAATCTAAAGTCTGAGAAACTTTGAAAACTTGCTTGGGGCAGTTCAGCCTGTAGAATATCTTATCAAATTTATTTACTCCTGAAATATTAGCAAACGGTCAACTGATGACACTACGTGCTTAAAGTTAGCCTTATCACGACCCGTGTTAAGAACTATGGATAATTTAGTATCAAATTCCAAGGGTTTCGTTTAACACTTAGATGCACATACACTCCCAAAAGCGTAAGCGACTGCTTCGCAGTATACAATTTATTTAAAAAAAAATGAGTTGGTCCATTTAGGGTTGAAATTCTGTACTAAATTTCTCGCTCTGTACACACTCACAAGTTTACATTTGGAGAATAGAGTGCAGTGGGAGCCGTCAGATCGTTATACGTTCAGAGTCTCAGAACGTCTGGTCCCTGCCGCTCCCAAGCGAGTAAGTCTTCGTCAAAGGAAGCGCTTGAATGCGTTCACAGGAATCGTTTGAATTCGCAGGTGCTATTCAGCTCCAAAAAATATTTATTTGTGCCTGTTCCTTGCGAGTTTGAATGGCGACTCGAGCATCGGTGGAGGATTGGTGTTCAGGCAGCGGCAGCACGCGCGGCTCTCACGAGGATTGCCACTTGAGGGTGAATTTCTCGGCACTGTACAGGGAAGCTCACTCAAAATCTGTTGAAAAATACATTTAGTGTACATGCCTCGTTTTTACAATATTTTCTGAGCTACGACAGCACGCACGAAACTCTAAAGCACACATGAGGGCGCTCGCTACACAAGTCTGAGAAATATTGTGAAATTCAGTATTGCCCAAGCGTTTGACTGCCTGAGTTACCGTACAGCTGTTTTATGAGCAGTGGAGCTAAGGATATTTGAGTAAATGAGTTCTAAAGAACAAGTTTTACACTTTGAAATAAGCCTCGTATTTAAAGATATCAACCAAGCATTTACATCAACGCTTTCTGTGATATGTTGCATTTTTAATACCAATTGCAATTTTAAGGGAAATTTGAGCCCTGAGCTCAACGCTGTGGGCTACCGAATTTCTATATGTGCACAATCTAAATCCAAGTACAATTTTATTTCTCGGATGAAATCTGAAACGGAACCATCATTTACCCGTGCCTGCCATTTGCTTGGGTTGAAGTTTCAATTGCATCCGCTATTGTGCTGGGTTAGGAGAGTCGGAGCCCTTGTAAACATTTTTCAATTTAGCTAAGATAACTGATGACTTGAACGTGTTGCAACTGGGTCGCCGATTTTTTTTAGGAATGCTAAGTTGTAATCATTTCGCCTGAACGGGTCGCGTTATTGAGGGATTTGAGAACAATTTTTTTGAGGTGCTGTGATAACGCCGCATCCACAGGGGTGGCAGAGCTCAATGGAACGACATTTCCTCTAAGCTTTCAAATCGAACCATTAGCGCTGTTGATCAGGAGTGTTGCGAGCCATGCTTTGATGGGAGAATAATTCTGCAAATAACATCCTTCATACGATCGTGATGGTCACGCTTGGCTGGAGCTGTTGACAGACTCTCGGATGCCCTGCTGGGTACAGCATAGCAAACAGGGGGATCATTATTATGTACCGTACTTTTTGACCTTGATGGAAGCTGTCAATTTGTAGCAGAAATGGGTAAGTGATCGTAAAATACAGTAGAGCTAGCAGGAGGTATAGTGTCGTGCAGGTGCAACACCATAAGTATATTAAAAAGAACTTATTGATTGTGTTTGAATAAGCTGTAGCTATGCGTGCTTATTGCAGTGTTCTTGGCTTACGCGTGCTTCAGACAAAACCAGCTCGTAATATTTCAAGATGTATGCATTGACTTTAATACAGAGAACACCTCTATGGGCATAGGGTAGGCAATTAGTGAGGTTGGGTTTCACTATCGTATGCTATGGGGACTGGCGTCCCCAAGAGGGCACTGTTAGGTTACCTCAGCTATGGATATGCTTTAGGGACTTTTATCTTCCGTGTCAACTCTGCTTCTTTCAATTTTTACACCTTCTTCGCTATCGTTTCTCCGTCTTTTCTTCATCTTTATTCTTAACTCACTGTTTTTATGCTCAGGGGATCCTGTGTGAGAACACACATGTGCATAGATTCCATGTTTCCTATAGATCATATTAAGCGGTCCCTTCTCTTCGCTCGCACTATTTCAAGAATCATGTGAGCAGGGACCTTTAGACAAACTAATAATCTAATTTACAATCGAGAATCAATGACGTATTTTCTTTTAAAAATTATGCAACAATGGGGAGTATTTCTAAGCGTTATTAATGTAACTGTGTTGCGAAACTTACATCGATAACGTGAACCTGTTGACGAAGTGCTCCTTTGGGGTCTTTTTCTTATGTGTGTATGCATGTGAGCTATTTCTAAGAACTTTCCTTAAGACGGGAGTGTGAAGAGGCACTCACCCCTTGAGGGGAATATTTAATACCTCAGGATGCTAAGCTCACCTAATGGGAATTGGTGCATCGTCAGCTCTTCTCGCTCAGGACCGTTAACAATGCCTATTCATGCCAGTGTAGGCCGTGGATCGAACGTTCTTCATTGGCTTCTTCCGCTGCTCACTGCGGAGTCTCCGAGCCTTTTGTAGACCGTTCTTGTGAATTGAGTTTTCTGGCTGGTCGCCTAATTCTTGCCGGTTGCCTCCCACCCTCGTCTTGCAACGGTCCGTGCCATAGGTGCTGTGTTCTACCGTGGCTTTGTCGCATCTATCCGTCGTTCTTCTTTTTTTCTGTCCTGTTTATGTGCTTCTCGATGCTGCAAGCACGCAGTTTGTGTTGCAACTTTCATGAAATCCGATGTCTGATAAATAGAATATGTAATGATGTCCAAAATTAGGGATCAAAATTTGAAAAACTTGAAGCCTGAGGAAACAAAAGTTAATTTTTCTATAATTTCGACAGAATGTAGGTACATCGATGATAATTATTGTCGTGACTTTCCAGCTTAGTTGAAATAACATATTAAAAATGCGAAACTTACTAAATTTCAAGTTTCTAAAATTGAGGAACGTTGATGAAAATAATTGTGATAGGGAGCTCATGGAAGGCATTAGGTCTGGATGTTGTGGCAAGAATTCCAGCTGATGCGGAATATTTATCGATAAAATTGCATAATAAATGGGCGAAAATTGCAGGATAAAATTGACGGATATAATTGCTGGGTAAAATTACGGGATAAAATTGCGGGATAAAAATGCGGGATAAAAATGCAGGAAAAAATTGCAGGATAAAAATGGGTGAAAACCAGTGTGGCGCAATGATAAAATTTAGTTTGATCTGGCGATCGAAAATTAACAGCCGTGATTCAAAATGAGGGTCTAAGCATTAAATGTCAGCTCTTTTTGTTCATTCGTGTATTTTTTTCGTTTTTCTGAGAGTAATTGATTTATTCCTCCATTTGGGACGCGTGAAAGTAAGCAAACTACTAACTCCCTTTTATGCATTGTTTCAATTCACCTGAAATGTCACAGCAAAGTGTATCATTGATAACGCTACATTTAGTGAAAACTATAGAAATATTGACCTATTGTTTCTTTAGATTATCTTAACCTCCCATTTTAGACGTTACTGTAATTGCTACATTATCATTCATTCATAATTTTTTTCATACACTATTGAAATTACTTGAATATATTTTACGAATGGCTTAACATTTTTTAATGAAGTACCGAGGAAACAAACTCCAATTCTGAAATCGTATCGCGGGTACGTCTTTTTCGCGGTCGTTGTGCCCCTCTATAGCGCGTCGTGGATTTTCTACTTCTGAATGCCATTTGCGGTAATACTAAAGCACAGACAAGCGGGCATGTGCATGAATTTAGAATTTTCGACTTCCATTGCTTCTTGCATTCGGGAGCAAGCAAAAGTGAGGACGCCAATTCTCCAGTAGCGTCCATTTCAAGCGCGTTTGCGAGGGCAAAACTTTACTGCCAAGTTGTCAGTCGAGAAGCCCGGCTCTCAGCACCTTGCGTGTTATATCCGAGCTCTTTTGTTGCACCTGCTGCTATAAAACATTTTATGTTGCAAAATCAAACAATTTCTCCCCAAGGCCCAGTGTCCTTCCAAAGCTCGTAAAAGCTTCTTCTTTTACTGCCGAACAAGTGTCTTCCATCGTAAAATTTTGTCACTCGAGAACAGCCACAGCGCTACCCCGCGTCCGCCGGCGCTTTGAAGTCGTCCAACACGGGCCTTGTGTTGCACGGCGGCCAGAAGACAATGCACGCATCAGAGGAACTGCAGATGCGGCGAGCACAAGATAGCGAATAGAGCACAGTCTCGTGGTCGTAGGGAAGACTGCGGTACAGAGGAACTTCTGAAGTTCTGCTATAAAGAAGTCTCCGAAACGAACCTGGGCCTCAAACCTACTACAAAGACGGTGAGGCAAAAGAGCTCCAGTTCATGGCCATGATGACTACAACTGAAAAGCGGGGTGACTATTAAACTGAGTCTGCGCGGAAATTTTTAAAACTTGCTTTGCATTAAAGTGTGAAGAACCGTCCTGTCCCATTCGCATCATTACAATTAAAGCAGGTAGCCTCGGCCTGATAGGTAGCAAGAAGCCAAGACTAGAGAATTGAAAAATCTTTCGATGGCCAGTGCAAGGAAGCGTAGAAACAATCGTCTGGTCAACTTTTAGCAGCGAGCAAATTGCGGATTTATACAAAAATGTTACGGTATTTTCCATGCCGAGTTCGATTCACAGGTAAAGGTATTGAAGTTTTATTACCGTTACCAGCGATTAAACTGCTGCAGTATGGCGAGTGATATCCATTGATATCAGTCCTGTGTGTGCTGGTGGAGTGGTCGGAATGGTGTACCTGTCTGTCAGAGAATTCCATCTATCGATTCTCGAACTTTTGAGCCATTATATTTATTGACTCGCCGTGTTGGATTGCGTGGCAGGAATGCTCACGACAGAAAACTTCCCTCTATTTTAGGATAGATAGTGAAGAAAAATGCGATGAGGACTTCCGAGCGGTAGCGTTCTCTGACTCTTTTTGAGCGTTGATCAAATTTGCTCTGGTTTGGTTGGGCGGTCCACACTACGTGCGCGGCATGCCTCCAAAATAAAACTCGACTGAATTCGGCGTAATCCATTTACTAGCTAACTGATCATTGGCTTAGCGGCTGAGTGGGTCATTAATGGACGGCACGAGGCTAAAGCTCCTCGTTTGCGTGCAGGGAACACGAGCTGTAATGGTCACGAGGCCTTGGGTAGGGGAGGAGGAACGGTGTTCTTAGTTGCATTTTACGTGAGACCAAAGAGGTCAAGTTCGTGTGTCCAAATGTAAAAATACGAGTTTAAAATGATAAAATACTCAAGTATGAAAAAACTCGAGTTAAAAATACTAGTAGAATGTCGATAGCATCACGCATAGTATTTTCCTCATCAATGATCGTGGACAAAGAAACAAGCTGCACAAAAATTTTTTAGCTCAAGAACGAGCACTTGGCTTCTCGTCCTTGTACACATATTTGTTGTGCTCATTTAGCAAAAGCGTAGGGTCGTTCAGAAGTTTTGGACCGTCAAGGTGAGCAAAATAGCAAAACATGTTCATTTGCTAAGTAATATAGCTCATTTTGAAGGCGCAAGACGTGCGTCCGTCATGTTCCCAAGACCCGTCAGCTTGGGGGAGTTAGCAGTTTCATGCGAGTTGGGGATCGTTTAGGCATTTTTAGCAGCCCCTTCATGGCGTCCATTTTCATGAACCTTTCAAAAATGTTCTGTTCGTTAGCCGAAATCTGAAAAAAATGTAGGCAATGTTCAAAAGAACTAATGCCAATCGCAAAGTCGGTAAACTGAAGTCGTCTTAGTTATGGATCCATCTCCTCTGCAGTTTCTGTCTCTTAGAATACACTTTATACTCAGGTTTTCTTCCAGATTTTGTTAGAGAAATTGAGGTACTGAGAGCGCTGTGGTATTCGCAGGCTGCAAGCGACGCAAGACGGTGACTGAGTTAATTTGACTTCTGTCTCCTGAGATTTGCACACTGCGGAAAAAGGATTTATGAGGAAAAGTGATTACTTCTGTAAAATAAAATAGAAGCATATTTTCTTAACATGCCATTTTCTGTCCAAACGAATGCTAAGTTATTTTAAGGGCCAAAATTTAGCGTTGTTGTAAAGGCTCATCGAAAAAACAAATAAACTCCGATGTCAACGTACGATACGCTCGTGCGGTATTCGATGATGGAAATTTTAACTGTGACTCATCTGTACGCTGATGAAATCGTGAAATTAAGGTCTTGGTTTAGTTGCATGTAACTGAACTCGCAAAATACGCCCAATGGTGCACGACGTGGTACGCGGTGTGATTTTAACTTGGAGAAATGACACATTGCTGTTCAATGGTTTCACGTGCGGTTTCGCAAATGCTACTGAATACCCTCGATTTTTTCATTCAACTCTGAACCTTACGGCGGCGATCCAATAACTTTAAAATGTTACATTTTGTATTGAAATGGAAGCCCAGAGGGACCTAGCAATGAAAGCACCACCAAGAGGCACAGAGCTTGTCGCCCTACCATGCGCAAAAGAAACCTGAGAACTGACTTTATCGAATATTTGTTATATTAACTTGATACATACCAAAATGCAGGATCTCTTCCACGTTGTTATTAAAAAAAGCCAGGAACATAAGTAATTCATTCCCACTCTTTTGAGCGAGTTTCCGACCGAAGTGAATTTCAGGTTTAGTCCCCTGTTGGTCTTTCAGGATCATCATGCATTGGAATGGCTTCATTAATTGCTTTCATAGAAAAATTCAGCAGCGTCCGTGTGGCGCAGATGACAATCTGTGTTGATATTAACACATCAATTCATCGTGCATTGGAATGGCTTCATCAATTGCTTTCATAGAAAAATTCGGCAGCGTCCGTGCGGCGCAGATTGTCATCTACGCCGCATGGCCACTGCCGAGTTATTCTATGAAAGCAATTGATGAAGCCATTCCAATGCATGATGATCTTCAAAGACCAACAGGGGACTAAACCTAAAATTGCCTGGACACGCTCGTGCAATTAAAAGCTTGCAGGCGCAAATTCACCCGGGCCAGAAAACTGGTGCTCGAGAGGTGAGTAATTGCTTCCTCCTGATTTCGATTGACGAATAAAACGCAAATTTTATCTCCAGAAACAAAATGCTGTTACTAATGAACGCGATGGATTTTTTTGGGGGTAGGCTTGGAGCGACTTACAAGATTGCAGTGTGGAGGCAGAATTCGATTCAAAAAGTTTGCCTTACAAATAGAAGAGGCTTACAGGCCTCGACTGTAAGGGCTTCAAAAAGTGCGCGTGCTGAATCCATATTTCCAAAATGGAGCTTACAAAGATGTCGGCCTCGAGCAAATGCTGAAACGAGGAAACCTGGAAAATATGCATCGCGAATGGGGAAGAAAAGTTCGCTTCTTTTTACTTCTTAAATGTACAAATTGAACTGGCGATGTTTTCAGCCATTTTGCAATATCAGTTGGTGAATGTTCGTAATGTTAAAATACAAGAAATAGATAACCTAGTTTAAACCGTCAGCATTATAATGAAAATAAAAGTAATAAAGGCGTGTTATAAATTCAGTCTCACTAAAATTTCGGCTCACCTGCGAGTTCAACTGAGTTACACGGAGAATAAAGGCGACGCTTGAGAGAATAACACCAGTTATACGCGGCAATATTCTGACAGGACAGTAGTGGAAACTGCGAATATTAAATGGAAGGTTCAGTTGATAGGCCCGAACTAGTCACGGCGATCGATCGCATTTTAGCCAACACCCATGACATGAGAATTAAAGAAATATTTTTAACGTCTATATACTAAGTATCTAATTTTATTACTAATAAATACAAGACAAATTGAAATGTCCTTATACCACCGACTCTAAATTTGCACGTTGATGAAGAATAACACGGGTTGGACGTCGTTCACTTTATTTCTAGTTTTCAAATGATATGGTGGTGGCATTTTCTTGCTTAAACGTTTCCTAACTTTATTATAATAAATAACACCATGCTTCCAAATGTCAGCTTCAGGTGGCTAACGACGAAGTGATGTTTAGTTCTATTAGCATTAAAGCAGTTGGCTCTTTGATGCCGGAGCACCTCGTTAGGAATTACGGACGAGCCTTGACGATACTCGTTAAAGCGAGCCCGGCTAACTAGGCTCCAGGCAATCATGGTCTTACTTGGAAGTGGTTATGGCATCTCGACCTCAGCCACACTGATGTGCTACGTCGCTACACGTGGCGTGTATCTAATCTTCATTTCCCCAGAGATACACGCCGTCCGGGTGTCGAACCCTGCACCTCCTCATTAGGAGAAAAGCACTCAGCCTAGGGTATCGAACCCTGCACCTCCTGAAGATGTAGGAGGGAAACACGCTACCACTTGTGCAATGTAGTCACGCGCTAAACTGTGCAGCTTCTCTCGTGTCAAGTCCAAGTTTGTCTTGGTGAGGTTTGCCAAGGCAAGCCTGAGGCAGTGGAGGCTCTCAGCTGAGAGTCGTCTGCTACTATTTATGGAAAAGGACACAACTCATGGAAACTTGAAATAAGGTCTCGTAAATTACCTGAAGCATTCTTTTAGCATAATGGGATTTACCTCACTGTGAGCCTCTGATAACCAATGCCGTGATAATAATCATTAGAATGAAAAGGAGTTAATATTGTACGTATCATTATGGCCTGACATTTCAGTGAGGAATATGTTTGTACAAATTATTAATTTCTCTGTCAGTACTGTATCGTTATGCTCAACAAAATATGTCGGAAAGGATTCTCAGGTAATTACTTCAGAAGTTCTCTTTTGCTAAAGTTTTGAGACTAAAAAAATAATGATCTGCTTCACAACACATCAAACGACGCTCAAACTTCTGCACTGCACGATGGCAGTGACGCTTCTACATTCAGCCTCTGAATCAAAACAACACATTTAATACTCTCGTAGCGAGTGTAGAGTTAACCATTTACCGTCTACATGGATTTCATAACCTACTTTCGAAAGGTCACTGCAGATTTTTCGTGCAAAGCTAAATGCAGCCTTATTGCCTGAATAATTTGGTCGGTAAAGGGTTGAGCGCAACGTTCCAGTTCGGTCATATCGCCGGCCAGCAACGGGTCGAGGTATAATGGCTGCACACTCGCGGTATCCCAGCTGGTGTTACCGTCAAAATTGCGGTCCGTTGGGCCATAATCGGCGGCCGAGGATGACTGCAGCATTAGATTTGGCCGCCATATGTGCCAGTAAACCTTCGCGCTGCCGCTAGCGGAGCTTGACTTGAAGGTGGCACGACTGGAAGGTGGCTCGACTGGATGGTGGCTCGACTGAAAGGTGGCACGACTGGAAGGTGGCACGACTGGAAGGTGGCACGACTGGAA
>VOMN01002872.1:0-30948 GCA_014899125.1 Orchestia grillus
CTTGAACTGAAAGTAACGTCAGAAATAATATCACTACGCAACTAATCGTTATTTCCTCTTGAACTGAAAGTAACGTCAGAAATAATATCCCTACACAACTCATCGTTTGTATTTCCTCTTGAACTAAAAGTAACGTCAGAAATAACATAACTATGAAACTCGTCGTTAGCATTTCCTCTTGAACTGAAAGTTACGTCAGAAATAATATCAGTATGCAACTCATCGTTATTTCCTCTTGAACTGAAAGTAACGTCAGAAATAATATCACTACGCAACTCATCGTTAGTATTTCCTTTTGAACTGAAAGTAACGTCAGAAATAACATAACTATGCAACTTATCGTTAGTATTTCCTCTTGAACTGAAAGTAACGTGTGAAATAACATAACTATTCAACTCATCGTTAGTATTTCCTCTTGAACTGAAAGTAACGTCAGAATTTATGCCTGACCCAAAACAGAAGAAATGGAGAGTACCGCTACGGCTCCCGGAAAAGACGTACTCGGTAAGTATTTAATTGAAGACCGAATACTCCTTTATCATTTGACAGAATGTTATTTGTTGAATATAAATTCCCTTGTCATTGAAATGAATCGTTTCTCTTATTCACTTTAAACATTATAAGAGCAATGCAAACATGAACAAGCGTAGTACCTGTAAGGCTTTCTTGTGAATTAAGAATACCTGAGCATCAGCGAGCGTTCTACTTATCGTTCTGGGATGTGAAAAATTGTTACAGTGATTTCCCCGATTATCTTTTCGAAATAATTTACCGTTTAGGGGAAAAAATCTTTAAATTTCTATCAGTGTCACTCCCTTAATTAAAGTAAATCTATTGAGACCATCGGAAAGGAGAATTTCACGTGGGTTGTCTACGTTTTTCTACCCCCGCACCTTCTAACTTCCCCCAAGGAAAATGTGAAGTATTCGAAAGTAATCGCAGCACCCATATGAAATTAAAATTTTGATTTTTATGTGCAAAAGAATTTATTTGCCTAAAATTAAAAAGATAAATCACAGTACTTGCAGAGACAACTTCCTCACTAATTAAATGAAAAATGAACTTTCATTAACACATGAAAAAGAAATAATACGAAGTAAAAATTTGCGTTAAAAAAAATGAGAAGAGCTTTGCGTTTTCAAATAAAAAGAATGAGAAAACCAGAATATGAATATTTCCTCTGAATATTCTTGGATAATAATTTCTTACATCCTAACTGTTTTCAATGGAGATCCCGATTTTTGCTTCCAACAAAAATAACGCTATAGTAAATTTGGAGACACCACAGAGCACGCACAGGATGAGAGAAAAATGAACTCAACTGATAAAGACACGTTATTGTCTAAGTTCGAAAGACTCACGTCATTGTCTAAGTTCGAAAGACTCACGTCATTGTCTAAGTTCGAAAGACTCACGTCATTGTCTAAGTTCGAAAGACTCACGTCATTGTCTAAGTTCGAAAGACTCACGTCATTGTCTAAGTTCGAAAGACTCACGTCATTGTCTAAGTTCGAAAGACTCACGTCATTGTCTAAGTTCGAAAGACTCACGTCATTGTCTAAGTTCGAAAGACTCACGTCATTGTCTAAGTTCGAAAGACTCACGTCATTGTCTAAGTTCGAAAGACTCACGTCATTGTCTAAGTTCGAAAGACACACGTCATTGTCTAAGTTCGAAAGACTCACGTCATTGTCTCATTTCGAAAGATTCACGTCATTATCTTAACGTGAAACACACACGTCATTGTCTCAGTTCAAAAGACACACGTCATTGTCTCAGTCCAAAAGACACACGTCATTGTCTCAGTTCGAAAGACGCACGTCATTATCTTAACGTGAAAGACACACGTCATTGTCTCAGTTCGAAAGACACACGTCGTTATCATAACGTGAAAGACACACGTCATTGTCTTAACTCGGCATGTTATCCAACACTATCGATCGTAAGCCGAGTTGACCCTTGTTGTCTTTTCAAAACAACTGTGCACGAACGTCAGTCAATCAGTCTTGTTCGTGATTGCGAGACCCGCTTGCCAATCCTTCGTGGGTCATGAATATTCAGGCCTGACCAAGTCATTTCGAGCTCCGACAACATGTTCTCTTCCATCTCAAATGTTCTAAACATCATGACACCGCTCTGTCTCTCTCTCATGTTGAAATTATTATTATCATAATTTTTATTTATGATCAATGATCAGTGCAAAAATTGAAATATTATCAGAAATACGTTACACTTGTCTTAATAATAATTATGATCGATAGATGATCACTGCAGTGAAAATAAAATTATAATAATTTGAAGGTGATGGTACGAGCATAACTGTGAAGCTTAAAGTTAGATGAGGCTAGGAAAGGCAAGTGAATTTATTGTTTTTGATTATTATGAGCTCTCTTCAGGATTTTAGTTCGGCCGATCGTTTAATGACTGGATTTCTTCGTATTAAATTATTTTCCGGACTAGGAATTGGAAAGGATTACACGCGCAACTATTTTCATTTTTATAGAACATAATTCTCGTATTAATGAAAATGACTAATCGGAAAAAAACAATATTTATCGAACACAAATTAATGGTTGCTATTTTTGGGAAAAATATTACCATTACTATCTTCACGTTCTGGTAAATTATTTTGTACTCGATTAATTACGGTATTGATCATTTGATTATTTGAAGTCGAGCACCCCAAACTAAAATATATTTTTTATATTTTTACCCGCAAATAAACCCATTCAAACGGGCGGTTTCTTCATAAAGGCTATACAATTTTGACGAACGCGCACGTGAATTGTGCTAGAATTTCACGGAATCTTGCAGAATTTTCTTGTCTTATTCCAGAGTTTGAAAAAATCTGTCAGCGGTGACTCACACCACCGCGATGCAGGGCTGTGTGGGCGACGGCGCTGCAGCGATACTTGGCACCCACGACGCACCCTCGCTATCGCTTGCCATCGAGGTGCATTGGCGGCTTTTGCGACGCAATTCCGAAAAAGAATTTAGCTAAGACAATTGTTACGCTGCTTGATGTAATTTTTGTGCGCATTCACGTTACAAGGGAGCGGAGAAACCGTCGGCAGGGGATTTAAACAGTGAGGCGCTGAATATGATGTGTTTCGTAGTTAATCACAGCACCAAAGGTTTCTTTTCGTTGTGAACAGAAAGAGTAAAACTGAATATTGGCCTCCATAAACTTTTTCGTGAAACATCAAGAGCATCGTTTTAAAGCCGCAGATACAACTAGCTTTAGCCTATCTATATGTATGTCAAAATGACGGTATTTAAAAAAAGCTTCCCACGAAAGCTGAAAAAAAAATTGTGAAAAAAGGTTACGAACAACAAATTTTTAGGTGTTTGCCGCATATTTTTTTTTATCCTAAGGGTAAATTTGTGACACTATCAATTACTCTGCAAGATATAACGAAGCAACGGATAGGAACTATGCACGTGATGGTGATAGCAGGTGCCAACAACAAGCTTTGATGATATTGAAAAGTAATTCTACAGTCAAATACAAAGTGAAAATAGAACTTAAAACGGAGTTATAACGATGGTCATGCATTGAAATCTTCACTGACATAATTTATACCAACGGAATATAATTTTTGGAATTTTCATTGAAGATAAATCGATTCATCACCAAATAGTTATTTAAAGATATTTTCATCGAAGTATACTTCCCGTGAGAGAATCTTACAATGGTTATTACAACTAGAGCTAGAATCATGCCACGTAACTTACAATTAGTGACGTTATCACACGGTGACTCTCAAAACACACGAAAGAATCCTACTCGCGATGATTCTTGCAATTTAAAAACAAAATCTAACAAAGATGTTTCAAGGGCATAAGCTAACCATCCAAGACGCGGAATCGTACTTTTGACTCCGATTATTTTTAACGAAATCTACGCTTTTGATACAAGATTTCACCAAGCGGGATGAAGATTAATACCTTTGATTTCCATTCATTTGATTACAAAATCTTTCAAAAATACCCTGCACACATCGACGTACCAGGCAACCCATTTAAAATCATACATGTTGGTTCCTAGTGAAGAAATCAAACAAAGATCAACTCACCTTCACAACACGCTAGAATCCTACTTTTTATTTCTCCTATTTAATATACAGAGGCGTCTCTCGAGCAAAGCATCACCAGTCAAAAAGCGTAAAATCACGCTCTTGATGCCCACAATTATCAACAAAATCTGTCCTTTTCACTCAGGATTCGTCCTTTCCACGCAGAATTCATGCTTTTTACGCAGAATTCATGCTTTTTACGCAGAATTCATGCGTTTTACGCATAATTCATGCTTTTTACGCAGAATTCATGCTTTTTACGCAGAATTCATGCTTTTTACGCAGAATTCAAGCTTTTAACACAGAATTTATGCTTTTCACGCAGAATTCGTGCTTTTCAGGCAGGATCTCACCAGGCAGGACGTAGAAGCAGACGACGAAGATGACGGTGACGATGACGGCGAGTCCCAGCAGGACGAGGAGGCCGAGGAGGGCGTCCCTGAGGGCGTAGCCGGGCCTGCAGACGGTGCTGCAGCAGCGGCCATACCGAGGGTCAGGCTCCAGACTGCCCCCCGCCTCTCCCTCCTCGTGCTGGGGCAGAAGGACACGAAATGTGTTAAGTTTCAATGTTAAATTATTGCATAAAGTACTTGAAATAATTATGCTGGGGGTAATGAGATATGATGCTAATTTGTTTAAATCATTAAATGCAGAATTATCGCTTGAAATACTTCAAATACTAATGCTGAGGCAGTGGGAAAGAAAATAAGTAATGCTGGTTATTGGTGATGAATGTTTGGTTGAAATATTTTAGCTAATTATGCTGAGGGGCCATTAGGACACGAATGTATTTGAACCATAAATGTCAATTATAATGCACCATTTATTGAATGAGTAATTATTTAATGAATACGTCCTTGAAACTTTAATTTTTTAGGCCAAAAACCTCCTGTTGCTTTGAGTCAATGAGAAGCAAATTAAATAAATTAAACCAATAATGTTGATTTATGGTTCAAATGCTTACTAAAATGCTGCTGCCTAGGGTGGATGATTAACGAAATTGAGTTGTCTTAACCATTAAAGCCTAATATTTATTAGAATTTCTGTATAACATATTATTTTACTATACTCAAAATACTTCCTCGGGGGGAGGGGGATGAGAAACTAATATATATTTATTGAATCATCACTGTTGAATTTTTATTGGAAAGGGAGCTTACTAAAAATATTATTTCACCAGAATCCATACACCTCTTGCTGGGGTGAGCGGGAAGCAAATTATTATTATTTTTATGATAATTTTTTATAATTATTATTATATTTGCCGTTTAATTGCCAATAAGATGAAGCAAATAAGTTCTTCAACTCTATAATGACTGAATTGTTTGTCCAAAGACTGCATTTAGCTTTGTAAAAATAACTGGTTGCAGTCTTATGTACAAATAACTGGTTGCAGTCTTATGTACAAATAACAACTTGCAGTCTTATGTACAAATAAGTAGTTAGAGTCTTATGTACACCTGTAATAAGACTGCATTTAACGTGGTACTAAAAAGTAGGAGCAGCCTTTATAGTACCATTGGTCCTGATAGGGTTCACCCATTCGTACATTTTTTTTTTAATTCACGCTGAAAATGCTATTCCACTGGAATCACAATGTCTCCCCGAGCTAAGGATACCAAGAATCAAAATACTTCAATTCCCCAGTAACTGCTCAACTGTATCTTGAAATACTAAAAATACAATTTAAATGGATTAAAAAAATAACTTCATGATAGGGGTGTAAAAAACGATATGAAAGTCATTAAACCATTGACAATAATAAATAAAATATATTGCCACTCCGACAAATTTCTGGAAAACATTCAATATTTTCTTTTAATGGTTCTAACATAAGCTAGTGCAACGGTCAAGCAATTTTCTTGATGGAAATCGAAACCCTTCAACCAATGACCATGAAAAAAAAGTCTATGGCAATACCGGGAACATTTCATCGCAGTAAAAAACATGGAAACAAATAAACGCGGCGCGATCTCGTATTTAAAAACGAGCAATTCATTCAACAAAGAACAGTAGAGCGGCGGCATCTACAAAGCGTTTTGTTCAGCACAAGAAGAAACTATGGTGATTGCTGCAATCACTTCCCAAGAGAACAATGGCATTTGTGCGCAACGTTTGACTGCTTTTGGGATTCTGCGAAGGCGTTCTTGCACTAGAGACATAATACAAGTGTACGCACGGCCGGACGACAGCAGCGGTCTAAAGAGCCTTCTTTCCAGACGCGTCTCAAACGTGTGGTGAACGCTCGATCCCAGCCAGCGTTTTACGTTCTCCCTTGAAAGTTGTGACCCAAGTTGTGACCCAAGTTGTGACCCAAGTTGTGACCAATTTTGTGACCAAAGTTGTGACCAAAGTTTTCCAGAGCGGCAGAATATAAATAGCAGCTCACCATCACGAGGTATGCATCTATCTAACCGTTATTGTCAATTTTAATTGCGGAGAGTATTTTAATGATTATATTAAGAAGTAATGATGTTATGTCAGTTGATATATGATAAATGTATATCTTGTATTATTATAAGCATTCATGATTAAGAATCTGTATAACAGTGATGCATAAAAACGTCAAATGAAACATCTTTAAAATTGGCATAAGAATGAAACGGAACACCGCCATTTATAATTACCGCAAAGGGGAAATCGTACGCGCCGGATGTATGAATTCCATTTTCAAGTATTGACAAAGTGTATAAGCCGATTCGGGATTATTAATATTATATTGTTTATATTATTTTAGTAGTTCAGTGACCAGTGATTTCACACACTTATCTTAATTCAACTTCGAGTCAAGCAGTTTTTTCTTGGATTTCATTTATTTTCATCTGGCTGGATTCAATTTTCGCTAATGAAATTTTCATTTTTATCTGTAGCAAGGCTAATTTTAATAAGGCCAAAAATTATTTCCTTTGATGAACCTTATTTTTAGTAGAGTTAAACGTGCAGGGTAAAGCGCATAAAAAATTCATATGAAATAAATTTATACCAACTGGAAAAGGCATAATCTTAACCTTGCTATTCAACTACAAAACGGTCGCCCAATGTCATTTTAAATTTTTACCACTGCTCTCAGAATTAGAAGTGAAAGTTGCATCAGGAGGCGCAGAAGGATCTCTTTGTTGCATTGGGTTCTACGGTGTTGATTTAATGGTGTTACATAGATTGATCGAGGGTGCTGACTATTGTGGTGTTCAGTAAAAAGAATCGCAAGATTCATTGAATCCCCTGTTGTCAAATGTTGCATAGCATATTGTTCTGAAAACTGCACTGAGCATTGAACTTAACATTGTTTTAAATGCTACACTGAACTTGACATTGCTTTAAATACTGCCCTGAATATTGAGACTAATATCGGAATAAACGCTTTTTCTGTCTTCCGATATATGCGGATGATGTCCAAATCACAATAACAAAATACCAACACAAAATACTGGAAACTAAAGCAATCGCTCATTACACAGCCTATTTGTCAAATGTAATTCCCTGAATTTTATGAGAAATGTACAAAGGACCATACGATGATTTTGGTTATTATTTAATCCAACGTGCTGATCACCACTTACGCGCTCAGCGATAGGCAAGTGAATTAAGAATCACAACAGGAGTCTCAACGTGACATCCACACCTATTTTCTAGGTTGTAATCTTAATGATCAAAATACCGACGTGACCCACAACCTGGTATAAGACTGATTTCGGAACAATTTTTTTTGTTCCATAGAATTCGGAATAGGGCCGACCTTTCTGTTATCATTTCGCAGTTTATCTTGTTCATAAAAATTCTTGGTTACGATAGGCTTTATTTGCTGAGTAATTACTATATAAAGAGGTATGGACAAAGACCACACGATGTTTTGGACTCCACTTTTCGGTCGTAGGAGCGCATTGAGAATCACAATCCGAAATTTCAACACGACTTTAACGCGTAATTTTAATGTTGCAGTAGTCCCAATTAGAAGTCTCGTCGAGACTTCCACATTTTAATTTTACGGTTGTGATCTTACTAATTGAAAACCCGATTGTTATGCACTTTGTATTTGACTAATTTCGGAATAAACGATTTTTCTTTTTTTCTTTCTGAACATTGCTTTAAATACTGCACTGAACATTGAACTTGACATTGTTTTAAATACCGCACTGAGCATTGAACTTGACGTTGATTTAAATACTGCAATTATTACTACAAAGAAAATTGCGCAAAGTATCGCTCAGAATAATGCATTAAATGCTGGATTTATTTTGGTATCACGCTTTGCAGCGTGCATACTTTTCTAAATTTTCCTAAATGGTGGATCGAATATTATTCTTCATGGAATATTATACCAAGTATTGCATCGAAAATTGTACAAGCTATTGTAGGAGAGTTGCCTCGATTCCGCAGAATGACGCAACTCGTACAATAAATATATTTCAGCTACGCATCTCTTATCAACGACTGTGCACTGTTTTGCACAAATTATTCTGCAATTCTACGACTGCTACTCAATCATCAAAAGAATAATTTTTCAAATAAATGTATTAAAGGGAATTTGTTCAAGCCTTTGATACATGTTTTGATGCACACAACACAAGGATGTAAAAACTACTCTCTATGTTAGTTTTTGCTTTTTAAATTGCAAGATTCTGCCTAGAATTTAGTTGGTATTAATAAGTTAACGTAAACAGTTCTTCCTGAATGAATTTATTAGCATACATTGAGCCAAAGTTTCTGTTGTTCCTCTTTAATGATGTGGACCAAATGTAAGAGACGATATCATTCAACTTATTTGCAGGAACATCAACAATTAATTCTCGATAATTTTAATCACCCTAGAGTTTTTATCAATAATTTTATAAATTTAGCGATGAGGCGACAAAACAGTCAGTACAGACGAGGGAATGTGTCCGTGTTAAAAATATGTAGTCTGAACGAATTCGTTTGGCAGACATTTTTCTTACGAATTTACAAGCAAAGCAGTGCCACTCTTACTACTGAAGGCTGAGCAACTTCTCCTTTTATGCTAATTTAGAGATTATTCGTCAGACCTAAAGTTTAAGGATCTTGTTATTTGAGAGTCTTCCGTATAATCGTTAGTTTTTTGCAACATTTTACTCAAATTAATTGGCAGTTTGAGAGCGGCTGCGCAGGAAGCACTTTACTGAATTTCTCGTAGATGTGATACAGAAATTCGTAAATGTAGAACAGAATATCACTATTCCAGTCTTACTGGCTGGAAAATGTACTCGTTTGGTAATACATATTTGTACGTAGGTAAACTTGATCATTGTTTTGAGAGCGAGTGAATCAATTTGCCCCAGGTGAAGATGTGCGAGGTACACATTTCTTTAGATTTATGTACTTTATTAGTGAATGCAAAGCTTAAATTTTAGTTCTCAGAGTGTTCTGAAAATATGGTCTTAGTATCAAACTTGTTGGAAGAGTAATGAACAAAACCGACGTCTTATTGAAAATTAGATCAATTCATAAAATTAATTAGATTGGTAACTGAATGTGAATATTTCCCGTCTAATTGAGCACCACAGAGAACATTTTTTTAACTGTTTGAAATTGTAAGGGACGGGGTTAGTAAGGGTTTTGATAACCTGCACCTAATTGAGTCCATTTTGCCTGAAAATTATTTCAAAGCTAATGATTTGTACCAGCGGAACCGAGAGGCTAGAACGTAATCGTAATAAGGTATCTAACATTATGTGATGACCATTGCAATGTTCAGAATTGTCAGCGTCAAGAGCTGTCAAAATATTTACCAAAGGTAACCTAGCAATTAGAAGGAGAAAAATAAATCTGCGAGCTCTTTGGAGAAGAGCTTCAACCGAAAGATTCGGTGAATTGTTTCCAAAGAAAATTGTATGAATGTACAACAAGAACAGTCATACATCTAAGATGCGCACTAAACAACACGTAGGATTGAAATTCAAATGTACAGTCGTGCCTTACACTGCAGCAAATGTGTGACAAACTCTGGGTACATTTAGGAAAACATGTTTACGGTCGCATCATTACTAAATTAAGGCAATGTTTGCGGCCTCATCATTACAAAATTACGGCATACATGTTTACGGCCTCATCATTACAAAATTAAGGCATACATGTTTACGGCGTCATCATTACAAAATTAAGGCATTCATATTTACGGTCTCATTATTACAAAATTACGGCGTACATGTTTACGGTCTCATCATGGCAGAACTAATCATGAACGAATTGCAATGATTTGACAACTCAGTTACTATGATGCAATCTTTTTAATACAAGGATATCATGTTCGCGGCACTGGATGGTAGACTTCACCAGATTTTCTTTGACGGAAATCAAAGATGCTTACAAAGTAGAGCTTAGGTAAGCTGGGTTTCATTTGTATTATTCGACAAAAAAGAGTTACATCTTTTTTCAAACCAACGGCCTAGATAATGACAGCCCTCGCACCTTTCTTTCGTGATCGCTGAGGAATATTAGCACGCGATCGCTGAGGAATATTAGCACGCGATCGCTGTGGAATATTTGCACGCGATCGCTGAGGAATATTAGCACGCGATCGCTGTGGAATATTAGCACGCGATTGCTGCAGGATAATTTTATGCACCGAATAACTAATCAGAAGTGAAGTGTTGCACCAAATTTATTATAAATGAAGGATGAAAAGAGGCTTCGTATAATTGGTCCGAACAAAATATTTCAGCAACGGAGAAGAAGTCTGAATTTCCGACTCTCAATTGATTTATAGTGAATTAACTAGCGTGCTAAATTCGAATGATGAATGACGACCATCAAATTAAAGCTCAATCGCCATAAAAATCTATACAAAAGAACAATAATTCATATGACGACAGAATTATGTCTCTCAATGAGCGTCACGTAAGCAGCCACAGGCGCACGAAGTCTGCAACTGCGCGGTCGTCAACCTTGGCATTTGTTTAACATATGTAAAATCCATTGCTAAGTGTGGAGACCAGCTGACCAGAGTCACAGACACTACGAAAAAACGTAAGCTTCGCTGTAAGTATCATTCACCATCGAGATGTCCTTTAATTATGGCGCGCTAATGTAAATAAAAAACAAAGTCATAGAGTAGTAAATGAATATTCGAGAAGGATTTTGATGGCCACGCATCACAGCGAGTAAAAAGTAAAGGGTACTTGTCGGCTTACAGTGCGCAAAATCTCACAAAACGACGATGTTTAAGATTAAAAAAGGGGCGTTTGGTCAAACGAGTAGGAATCGACTTTTTTGTGCGCATATCTACAAAATAAAGCGAGAAAATTCCGTGCAATTCGGAGAACATATTTGTGGTATTTGAGTGACGAGGAATTTTGCCAGAAGTAGAGCTGCATTTACCTCACAGCCAGCAAGTTATTCTTTGCTGTATCTAAATCGGTAAACTATTCCATTTCGTTCAATTTGATACCCAATAACTCGTCTTACCTCTGGACACCTTGGAAATACTTCGAACCCTCTGTTTCCGGCCACGCTGATGTGCCACCTTTTTTGGAAAATCGTGTTTAAGCCTTTTTTCCCAACGCTTGCATTCCGCCTTTTCCATAACCCATTTTGAAAATTAGCTCAGTGGTGCAGAATACATAAGGCAGTTTGTATAGCGATGGTAGTTCTCTCATGTATTACGGGAATTTAGCGCAGATTATCTCTACAGTCGAGCAATTGGCTAGTGGCCACTTGCAAATCTCGGCAGTGATGATCTAGAGCGGACACAAAGGCGGCGCCACTGCGCAGCTCGCCAGGGAACGCTGTGAAATTAACTGCACCAATTTTTAACCGGGCCATTCACTGCATCTATTTCGTAAGTACATTTGCAGTACGACACATTTCTAATGACTTGCCAGTAACTTGCTGCTGACCAAAACCGCGGAGTAGCAACTGAAAACTAAACCAAGAGACGCAGCCTATTCTGCAAAGCTGAAGCATTACCCGTAAATATTTTAAAAACACTTTTTTGGCGTCATGACCCATCAACGGGTGAGTTCAATTTACCCCTAGAAAACTACAATCATCTCAGATAACGGGCTAAGGAAACCTTTAACTTGGAATTCATGTTGTTCATCGAAATAAGAAACAGCACACGCCGACACGCCGCCACAACTCGGGCGGAGTATCGAAGCTTCTACTAACGGCCTGTATCTCAATGCTGAAATGCCTCCACATAGGCTGGCCTGCTCCAATTAGAAGCCATGTGAGCTACATTCTCTGTTGACACACTCAGCCGGCAACTCAATTCCTTAATTCAAGTCCTTAAATCCCTCCTCAAAATATTTAGCAAGGGAGCTATATCTTTCAACGAGCATCTTCAGGCTTAGGACTGATTTCTAGCAATTTAACGAGTTTTTAAACACTCAGGACAGATTCTTAGCAATTTAGTGCGTTCTTAAAGGCTCAGGACAGATTCCTAGAAATTTAACGAGTTTTAAGGGCTCAGGAGAGGAACCTAGCAATTTAACGAGTTTTTAAACGCTCAGGAGGAATGTCTAGCAATTTCGGTAAAATTGTTAGCTTTCGCGTAGCCGAAACAGAGGGGCAAGAGCCTTGAAAAAGTCCGACTAAATTTTGACCAGGAAGAAAACCGTTGCAGGTACACCTGTCTCCACTACCACACTCGGGCAAACTTGCAAGGTCTGAACTTTTGGAGTTTGCTTCGGAAGTTTAGAGAGCGAAAGCAACAGCGACTAAACTTTAAAGTTCATCGAAGGCCCCGTGCTTAAGTGGGTTTCCTTTCTTCCAGAAGGCCGAGTGAAACGAACCGTTTTAGTTTCGCAAGTCGATTATTTGTCTGAGGACCATTTGGATTTAAAATACACGAGTTACACTAAATAATAGAGATGCAGCAGCGCTATGCACCCGTCGCTCTCGCGTCACCTGCATCACGCGTAGTGTGCGGTGGAGGCAGAATGCTACTTGGGATATTTATCCAACTGCCTAGGAAATTTATTAATCGAAGAATCTTTCCAGAACATTCTGTATTTTCTCTGGAGGGCATTGGTCTTTGTTAACCTCATTAGAGAAGTAAATTTCACCTTCAGCGACGCAATAACAATCTTGCGACGTTAACGACGACCCATACCTCCACGTAAGTTTTTTTTCTTATTCTGCTACATCCTCGTGAAAGTATTCAACTAGAGAAAGTACCCACAGACGTGACGTAAGCATTTTCATTTTTCAGGACGAGAAAGAGAAAGTTGGATTGATCATTAAGCTCCGTACGCAGGATGGATGGAAGATAATGCACGGACGGACGGTCTACTTTGCTACTCTGCACGGACGGTCCACGTACGTCTTTCTTGGCAGCCCGACGCTCGTAGCACGTGGTGCGGCAGATAGGACAGACGTTATTAAGACTGAAAGTAGGTTCTTAGCTGAACCAGCTTATGTGCCGAATTGCGCTATTTAGTACATAAAACTAGTACATGCATAAAACTTGCGTACTTAAACAGAACTGAATCATAGAACATTTTGTGTCGCAATTCCTAATTATCAGCTGGGATGGAATTATCCGTCCTTCCTGTTTCACTTCGCTTTAAAGTTCTGAAGCAGCCGTGACAAACTCGGCAGACGCCACCCGTCACTCCGCGACTCCCTCTTCATTTCAACGCCAGATGAATACCAACGTATCAACACGAGTGAGTCAACTTCTGTTGCTATACAGCGACTATGTGGCGGGTGATGCACGAAGAGACCAGTCTGTCCCCACGTAAAGACTGTAATTTGTCCCCACGTAAAAACTGTGTCCCCACGTAAAGACTGTAATTTGTCCCCACGTAAAGACTGTAATTTTTGCAAGCAAACTTTAAATGTCAGAAAAAGATGCACTCTCTTCACTCATACTTCACACTACGCAGGCCACGATCAGCCCCAGTCGCCATGACTCGTCCGATGTTAATTTGATGAAAATAAAGAGAAGCAGCAATGTCACCAACTTACGCAATTTGGACTTGCCAAAATGTGTGATGGTTTGAAAATCACCAATGGCCGCCTCCGCCATGCCTTGAAGTTTTTCAAAGACGAAAGTAACCATGATGGCCATGAATATTTAGTACCCAAAAGTAGAGAAGAATATTCTGAGTATTGTGTACATCGTCAGTGCAGATAAATAAAAGATGCATACAACCATAGAAATATATCTTTCGAGGATAATTCAAACAATCTGTACTAGTTAATAATACTCCAAAATGATACATCCGTTTTATCCCCCGTTTATAAACTTACTCAAAAATGGAAGATTTCCAAACTTTCAAGTCCGTATTCCAAATCAGCGAGACTGGGACAGAGAAGGCAGTCCGAAACAGTGATTCAGAAAATTACATTATTTCACACGAAATTTACCGTCGTTTTGACGGCATGGGGATGCTGGTATCATTTGTGCATATAGTGGCTCAAAAATAAATTTACAGGTATTACGTTAGCAATTTATCAAAAAATATGAGCATGTTTTTTGAACAGAAACTTTTCAAACTTTCGGATACTCAATATTTCCTCCTTCAACATTGCAACATTTTTCAGACCTCTCTAGGACACTCCGATACCGAGTGCGGCACAAAATACGATCTTCAACTATTACTACGACTTCATCATGAATGTAACCTTTTATTTCATTTATAGTTTTGGGATTCTTCTCACAGACCTTGTTCTTTAAACCCCCTTCCAAAAATAGAAATCCATTGGTGTCAGGTCAGGAGACTTTAGGGGCCGTTCGATGGTGCCTGGTCCTCCGAGCCTACATTGTGTAAAGGATTGTTACGGTATTCAAAAATAAAATAAATTACAAGAAGCAATTATGAAAATTAGTAGATATAAATTACCTTTTTACACTGAGAAATTATTTCGATGTACATGATAAGGCGAGGCTATCGATCGATCTTTCGGCCGTTTTCTTCCGCGTTGTGAGAACGAAAATGAGATGCGAATAGAAAGAAAATCGTAAAAACCGGTAATTCTTTGAGGCCAGGAAATCCATTAAAACTACATGTTACGCTTCTTACTTAGACGATCAAATCGCGACTTGTTTCATCACTACGAATGTGAAGCACAGGAAGGCAATAACAGCCAGAGTGAGCACAACGCATACGAAGCAAAATATTTATGAGCTTTGAATGTAATGGGGATCATAAGTGCAAGTAATGTAATAGGGATTATAAGTGCAAGTAATGTAATGGGGATATAAGTACAACTAATGTAATGTAATGGGGATTATAAGTGAAACGAATGTAATGTAATGGGGATTATAAGTGCAAGTAATGTAATGGGGATTATAAGTGCAAGCAATGTAATGTAATGGAGATTACAAGTGCAAGCAATGTAATGTAATGGGGATTATAAGGGCAAGTTATGTAATGTGGATTATAAATGCAAAATGACACAAAAATGGAATCCGTTGAGATAAAATTGGTCTCAACTGCAGAACGTTCCAGGAATTCAACCCTTGCATTTTTTCAGGATTTCGGTCATACATTGACGTATCGATGGATCTGAGGAGAAATAGGGTTATTTATTGTAATAGATGAATACTTTTCTTTTAGAATCAAATTTGAGTAACACCGAAGCTCATTAGTAATATTAACTTCATCAGTCTCTTCCCAATGACCTGAAAAAATACTCGCCTCGATGATGACTAGTCTGTCCTAGGAATTAGATAGAGGGCACAACTGCCAGTATTTTGAGTATTTATGATGCACTCTCAATGGAGTAATACTTGTACGACTGGTCAGCCTCAAGGCCCCACTGCCAGTATTTTAAGTATTTATGATACAACCCATTGATGAATCGACTCAAATCTACGCTCCTGATATTTGCTAAGTTTAGTCTGTTTAATCTAATTTCCAAACTATGGAAGCAAAAAATAATTGAGCACAGAATTTCTTCCGAGTCCTAACGTGATTTTTTCGCACATTCGAGCCAATTTGATTCTACCGTAACTGACTCAGCCGCGGGGACACTCTAATTTCGAAAGACGTGAAAAATGATTCCGTTTTCATTCGCTGTGTACGGGATAGGGGGAGAGGAGAGGGAGGGGGGCGTGGGAACATGGCGACTCCAATCTCGAGATAACGTTTAGAAAACTCGGCCACACGCCCGCCGCTTATTCTAAGCAGCGAAGCGGCAAATTAGCTACGAGGGACCTCGCTCTCCACCGACGAGGGCTTCTTGTACGGAAAGAAATCACCAAATAACGCTGCTTAGATTACCTCGTGAGCCTGCAAGCCTAATGCGCCGGGAAAACCATGAGCTGGAAGCGCTTTTTTTGAAAAAAAATTAAAAGTTTGTAATTCAAGTTTGATAAAGCGGAAGGATGTTCAAGTAATGAAGCGTTCGTGAATAAAACAAAAAACGATTTTGATGCTACTCTAAGTTCCCCTAATTTTGATAGAGCCGTATTATTAACACATCTAAACTTCACCCTACCTTGCATATAACAAAAATCTCACACGGTATATTTACTAAAAAGTAAAATGCCGAATATGTATCCCAGCTCCGGAATAGAAATTTCTTCGGGACTAAAGTTTAGCTACCAAACAACTCAACTGATGGGTAGCTAAAATACTGATAATTTATCTGGGGTATTAATTAATTATCTTAGCTAAGATACCACTCATTTAGTATCTTAGCTACCAGGCCCACTATTTTGGGAGCATTTTTTAGTGCAATCCATTTATGAACTAAGCAATAGAACTTTAATTTGAACTGCGAAGTACGCAAGCAGTGGATCTCACCCGTTATTTTAATTTCACCCTTATTTTAATTTCACCTGTCATTTTAATTTCACCCGTTATTTTAATTTCACCCGTTATTTCAATTTCACCCGTTATTTTAATTTCACCCGTTATTTTAATTTCATCCGCTATTTGAATTTCATCCGTTATTTTAATTTCATCCGTTATTTTAATTTCACCCGTTATTTCAATTTTACCAGCTATTTTAATTTCACCCGTTATTTTAATTTCCCCCGTTATTTTAATTTCACCCGTTATTTCAATTTCACCCGTTATTTCGATTTCACCCGTTATTTCGATTTCACCCGTTATTTTAATTTTACCCGTTATTTTAACTCCGCCCATTATTTAAATTTCACCCGTTATTTCAATTCCTCCCATTATTTAAATTCCACACGTTATTTTAAATTCGCCCATTATTTAAATTCTATCCAATACTGTGAGCTTGAGTGTAAAGCTCTACAACTGACACAAACGAGCTGCTTAGTAGACATTTGGAGCCGTCACGTCAGTAGTCAGCAGCACACTCGCCAACATCAGCACGAGGGCCCCATGCAGAGCTAGGCAACATTCTCGCACAACCCAACTCACGAGCTGCCCACCTTACTTGGAGGGGCGGGATTACTTTACTACATAGTTTTGAAAACAACTCTGAATGTAACACAACTCCATGCAGCTCACGGTTTTGACCAGGGATTCAGTCGAATGTAGAAGTAGAACTGACCGCAGGAATTAAATGGAATAGAATGCAATAGAACAGAATACAATAGAATAGAACAGAATTGAATAAAATGAATATGGCAACGGAAGCGAACCAAGTAACTTATTCTCTGTTGAACATGTTCAGGGGTTGACCATGTTAGCATTATCTCGGTTGAACAAATTAGGTTAGAATCAGTCGGAATTGTACGTTCAAATACATACAGTTCTCGCTCCTGCAGGATTACCAAGAACATTCTTAACACAGATGTTATTCTATTTCCTACGTTAGACATATGTAATGTATTCCTACGCATCTATATGTATTTCCTACGTTAGACTACGCAAAGTTTAGTGACAGGAGCGGATTTGTTATTATTTTTATTTTTTGCTTAATACCGTTTCTCAAGAGCAGTGGAAATAATTGCTGTACTACTCGTTCACATATAAATACATGTGCGAAATATGTAACTAATTCTCAATTAGGACCGCATTCATTCCGACCTCAAAAACCTATTTTGATCAGACATGCATAACGTAAAACACAAATCGACAACACATGCATAATGTGGAAAACAAATCGACCAAACACAAACTAACAAACAACCCACCACACATTCACATAGAGGGAAACGCAAATCGACCACAAACACATAAAGTGAAACACACATCGGCCACCAACACAAAGTGAAACAAATATTCACATTCCCAATGTAAATGTAAACTCAGTATGGATGTATATCAATCAAACGACCCTACTCTAAAGGATCAAAGGAATACACATCAAATAACATTGGATTTTCAAGGCGATGAATCACAATACGCCTGAAAACCAGTCATTAATTCTGCAAGTCGCAGCGACATTTCCGAACTCCAATCACAAATCGACGTGAATATTAAATCGGGATTAACGCTTCTGTGCAACGCATCACCTCTCAGCGCCGGCCGGCCTCCGGACCATGTATTCATGTATACATGTATGAGCATATAGTGTACGTTCATATAGCAGCCTGCCTGACGGTCCTGTGCTGCCAGTCCGGGCTTCAAAAGTTATGAATGGATCATTAGTTAGGAATGGATCATAAGTTATTAATGGCAGTTGCAGGGTGGAACGTCGTAGTAATGCGTAAAACAATCATTGCATAATAGTAGCAGTAGTATTTATAGTAGCAGTAGTAGTATTTATAGTAGCAGCAGTAGTAGTATTTACAGTAGTAGCAGTAGGACTTATAGTAGTAGCAGTAGTACTTATAGTAGTAGCAGCAGTACTTATAGTAGTAGCAGCAGTACTTATAGTAGTAGCAGTAGTATTCATAGTATATTCTTTACATTAATGTTGTTTCCATCATTCAACTTGAAATAAAATGATCGTTTATAATATGTGCATGTCTTATCACAAGATTTTTTCCTTAGTTCAAACTATGAATTATTGAACCAAATCATGTACAAAAAGGAAACTGGTTTAACGACCCGGATTTCATTAACGATCGAGCCTCGTATTTAAATTTAATCAGTTAACGTTTTCTAGCAATTCCTTCCGAATCTTCAAAATAACACAAAGAAATGGAAAACTACCATTAATTCAATCTTGATAACCGATTCGTCTATAAACGATTTTTAACATACAACTTGTAGCAATTCAATGCACTTATTTCTCTCGAAGCTGCTTCAAAGGAAAAAAGCATGTTCGAAAAAACACTCAATGTCGATTTTAGCAGCTCTGAAACAATTTTGTTCGGATGGAATGTTCTATTTTTTCTTCAGGGTTGTAAAATTTCTTGGCTCACACTAAAATACTCGGAAAGAAACTCATGGAGAGGCAGTAAATTAGCCAACAGCTTTTCTTTTAGCTTTCAAAAAAATGGCTTTCATGCAAAACAATCTCAAAAGTTTTCATATAAAACGCTCCAAAGTATTTGTGCAAAACTACTTCGTAATTTAGATCATTCGTAATTTCTTCATGAGTTTGGTGTCGAGCGAGTTCATTTTCTACCTCACTACGAATATCGTCAAAAAAAATCGACAACAAGCATCACTAATAAATGGATCAATCGAGATGCAACAGAACAAAAGTTCAGTTCACTAACCTTAGTATCTGTATGCCTGCGTCACCTCATCATTATTGGACTGTGGCAGCTTTTACGTTGAAAATATCAGGAATCTAAAAGAAATTTCTCCCCCTGAAATGGCTTTGTCAATCTCATCGTACGACGAAATTGCCTTTAAATTGATACGATAAAAATACCCATTTATGCTTTGACGCGCGAAAGAGTATAGCAGATATTTTCAAAATAAATTGATAGCTAATGTAGATCCGTTACCTACGCCTAATTAAAAGGCTCAGGCGCGTACAAACGAATCAATCCTTGTATTAACACTTACACTTCTACAAAACCAATCACAACCTGTATTAGTGATTAAACTCGTGGAAAACCGTTTGTAACCGATACCGGTAATAGCACAGGTAGGAAACAGCGATCTTCAACAACACTCCCAGGAGAGCAGCCGCACCTTGGATTAGCCGTTGCACTCCAAAGCCGCGAATGAAGGAAAAGAAAGAATAGGCTGGGAATTTCAAAGAGAAAGTAAAATCTGTAGATTAATATTCCGCCATTGAAATAAAGCCACGTACTCTGGCGAACTGGACATTAAGGTAGTGCGCAATCATTTTACGTGTTGAACAACATGTTGAACATGTTGAAATGAACAACATGTACAAAGAAGTACAAATCAGTCTCGAATTCTCTTCATTCTTCTTCAAAGCAATGATTGATAGCGCGCACCATATCAAACGAGAAAATTTTCTCAAGAAAAGGTCGAGAAGAGGATTATTCATGAGATAAAATTTCCCCGAACCAAACAACAAAAACTCCACTTTCGGAAAATTTGGAATGCAAACTCAAATTCTTTTTTTCGAAATTTAAAGATTCCGGAAACATAATGATCTGACTCCCAACCATCATCGCTTTGGCTCACGCAAATGAAGAGACAGATCACTTTTCGATTCCAGACAGATTCAGTTCTAACCTTGCATCATTAAAATCGCTCAACTTCCGGAATTTAGTGATTAAATTGGCCACTAGGCTCTTCGAGAGGAGAAATGAAATTGAAATTAATAGAAAATATTGAACACATGAGTGAGAATATTCCTCTCATATCCTGAATACTTGACGATAGAGGATATTCCGAAACAGAATGAGACGAGAATGTACGAGATATGGATAATAATGATCATGACAGAATGTTCGAGAAGGATATTTAGATTTTGATATTAGTGAGAAAGAACATTGATGGTCTGAAATGAATGCCCAAATTAGACTAATGAGTTCGATGGGTAGATGAGGGAGTTGAAATGACAGCCATTAGAAGGATCTTTGTTACACTTAATAGAAGCAACTTACTATGATCTTATATAGCAATTATCAAGTAGTCCACATGAGTGGATAATAATTGAAAGGATGCCCTGCAGTGTTTTTGAAATGGATACTCAGTTGAAGAAACTAACTGGGATTGCTTGAATTGAGTCTCAGCTAATGAAAATTACTAGGGCCGTTGAAGAAATGGATATTCAGTCGAGAGAAACCACTAGAATTTTGAAAGCGAACGCTTAGGAAAGGAAAATTACCTGAATCTCTAGGATCCTCAGCAAAATGAGAATTTTAGAGTGACCCTCATTGAAAATGAGGGTCGTAGGACAAGTACATCACAATTTCAAAGTCAATTTGGCGAACTCATTATCTAGGAAGGGCAATGACTCAGCCTTTATTCCAGGTGTTTAATTAGGGGTGTACACGGGTGTGAAATAAGGTAAATTCTATGATAATGAAATGCGTATGAGTACCGAGGTCATCGTTTTCCTAAACCAAAAACCTAAGCCGTGTCACTTGTACATGAGAAAATTTTTGTGCTAATATCAAGCTCAATTCATGTTAAAATTGAAGAAATATGTTAATTTATCAACTTGATTCTTTCGTATATGCGCTGTAACTAAACTCTTAGAATTTTAATCCACACTGAGTACAAGACTTAAATTTTGTCTTAAAGCAGGATCTGTAATAAAATATAGATCATATCGCGTCTGGTTAACGCTGCAAATTTTTAACATGCTTCTCAGCTAATCCCGAACTCTAATCAATGACAAAAACGTAACCCCAGAAGCCATCAAAAAACCCTTTGAGTTGAGAGGAAGCAGGATATTATGCTTCATAGCCTAAGGAAGCAGAGCGGCAGCTAAAAATCAATTACACATCCGAAATTAAAGAGCTCAACGGGCAAAAAGTGAAGAAAATTGTCGGAGCTTCAAGCCAGAATTAAAACTGAGTTCACTGCCAAGGCCGCTCAAATCCCTCATGATACCGACGAACATGGGGAATTTTAGGACAATTTTATCCCGAATTTTTCGTCCAATTTCGAGGAAATCTTTAACCTTTTGTCAATTCCAGCAGAAATTTTTTGAGGGCTCGTGCACAAACGGAAGGTAAAATAGTACTAGAAATTTGAGCTGGTTTCCCTAGACGAATATGTAACATTGATGCTGCGTTGCACTTCGTGATTATATCTTTGTGGTCTGTAATTCCAGTGACAGAAAACATCGGAGGGAATTTTCTCCAGAAACCTTGAAGGAAAAGTTTCCTTGTACGGACGCCCCCCTTGATTTATTTTTTTCCATGATCCAAAGATTTCGGAGTTCCTAAATGATCAGATACATTTCAGTAAGTCAAAAACTCCCGCAAAGGTTTAAAGGGAACAATAGACTGCTAATCATTACGTCCAGGTAAAAATAAGCTGAAAATTTCGCCCGGAAAGGGAAACTTTAAATTTCAATGAAGGTAGTTGCAATCAAGGACATTCATTTCACGCTTGAATTGCTCTTCACTTTTTTTCACATGAATGAATACAAGAGCAATTTATTCGAATAGGCATTGCAGTCGCTACTGTGTAGGCATTGAAATGAATGGTTGCTGGTAAAATGGGTCACGGAAATTCAAGGGAGATTTATGTAACTAGGCCTATGAGAGAAGCCTCGTCAAAATTTTGGGCTGGGTACCACCGTCAAATTTTGTTTCAAGACTGGCATGATCATACAAATGAATGAAATCGAATAGAAATGGGTACTTAGTGGGAACAGATCTATGAACGTCTCATAAAACGACGACGGAACTGATGTACCAACTTGACTCTGAAAGTTCACACGAGCTGTAATTTAATTTTATTTTAATGATATATTGTTTTTATCCGTTTAGTGGATTTTTTATTCCATGATCAATGGACACGCAGAAGTACAAGACAAAAAAAATGCATCATGCCACATGCAGACCTTAGATCGCTTTACTTCAGTGATTTGAAAGCAACTCGAATTAATCACCAACTTCATAACACCATCTGGGTGTGGACGATCCCTTACAGCCGCAAATAAACTATTGAATAAATATTTCTTCGCGTTACATCTGCTAAATTTCGATGCAGAAAAGAGTTAATGCAACGAACCAGCTACGTACATCTATGGAGAAAAATTATATGTATTGGTGTGTAAGTTGTATCACTTCGGTGAACGCTTGTGACGCGGTAAAGAACTTTGTTTTAAAAGAAAAAACGCAGCTATCAGGAGAATTTAATAAAAAAATACACTTTCGGGTAACGACCAAGCGATCTCTGCACAGGACATGAAGTCTTGGAATTAACATTTCTGAGCAATGGTGCTCTCATATATACATTGTCATGTATTAATATGCAGCAATAAAATGTACATTTGTAATGTTACCCTTCCTTCTTAGAGCCAATCATGCTTGCGTTTACAACTTGTTATACTAGCGCAATGATTTAAACTCGACTTTATGATCGATATTCGTGTTCATGCAGGACATAAGAAGTACTCTACTTCGCACACCAATGTCTCCTCAATCAGGATTTTATGAGTGAATTGAAAATTTGGTAAGACCTCCATACGACACGAGCTAGTACTAGTAATAGAATACCGTAATAATAATAGTAATAATAGTAATAGTAATAATAGACACGAGCTAGTAATAGAATACCGCGCCAAGTGGTCCATTAAATAGAATACCGCGCCAAGTGGTCCATTACATAGATTAACGCGCCAAGTTGTCCATTAAATAGAATACCGCACCAAGTGGTCCATTAACTAGAATAGCGTACCGAGTGATGCATTTTTGGTTTGTTACGCAAGTCTTACACCGTCAGACAACAAAATCAACATTCCACGATTACATTACATCGTATCACAGCATCCCTATATCCGAGGCTTGTCTCATAGACACAAACTGAGCCACCGTTAACACCAACACACATTTTGAAATCATACTCACAGCATGCAGCAATCGCAGTCGTCCTGCGTAATCTACGCTCACATTGGTGTATACTATATAAGAAAAACTATACCCTCAGAGAGCATAGAGAAACAATGAATTATACGAATTTTCTATTCGTCTACAGAACATTTTTCAAAAAACCCGCCAGACTCGACCACCTCCGGGACGCACATGTCGCAGCCTCGAACCTGAGACGGGAAAAGCAGCATGCAAAACTAATGAGTATCATTAAGTTTAGAAGCGTGTTAAGTACACACCGACCGCACCTGGCGTGAATAAACACGCACACTTTCAAGAACACTGGCCTACTGAGAGCATCAGTCTCCCGGCAGTGAAAGTCACCTTCCGCCCCCAGCCTCTCTGTGATCCCAATGTCTGGGGACAGAGGAGGGCTCCGATGCCAGGGTTTCACTTCTGTCTCTTTGTAGCGAGTTTGTCGCCGACGTCGAGATGAATTATATATATATATGAATGTGGAGTGCAGTCAACAATTGGCACAGCGTGGGACCGTCGCTCATCTACGATTTTGGCGTGATCGATTGTGACATCAACGTGATCGTTGTGAGAAAATTAAACTGAGTGAGGGGTGTTAGGAGTTCCCCATTTTAATAAGGTAGAATTAGGTACGTTATTTCGTACCGCGTGTAATGTTGTAATTGGTGTTTTATAAAAGTTACCGAGTACTGGAATTGCACTCAGAATAACAATTGTGATAGAGTATTATCTTGCATAGTAATAACTAAGCTGACTAATGGAAGTGACTCAACAATGAAGGTGAATGTCAAAATTAAGTTATGAAAAATAAAACTTAACACCAAAGGGCGAAAACAAATTCAAGTTATACCGAATTTGACTGAGTACTTCAAGAAAATATCAGATTTTAAATATCTGGGGAAAAACTCGCCGTCAAATCGACAAACTCGCAAAAATGAGCATGGTAATCGAATAAAAAATTCGGAAAGGTTCAACGTTAACGGCCGCAATTCATCACAAAAATATTGAAATACTTTACTGATAAATAAACACAGGAGCAAATCACGGTTTCAGACCTCAGGCGATGTCGGTTTTGACGCGCGACGCTTCACTGCCTCAAGGCACATCCTCTCCCAAAAATATTTTACTGCAAATAAAGTTCGGATCAGCTTTAAATTTCTTGAGGTATACCTCAATCTCTTGCGTGGCCACGGAAAGAATGAGGATTTAACGTATGCCACATTTAATCTTCTACTGCCTGCCGTCCCTGTTGCGGTAGGCTCAACATGGTGCTCGTCATACGCACTGTACGTTTGTTTCAACGAAAATTCCGCCAACCTGCCAGAAATGCAGTCTTTGAGCGTTTATTGATTTCGCACGCATAGTAGCGTGGGTGAAAACTATGAAAAAACCTGCATAGTGTGGAAACATGCATAGTGTGGAAACATGCATAGTGTGGAAACACGCGTAGTGTGGAAACATGTATGGTGTGAAAACATGCATAGTGTGAAAACATGCATAGTGTGGAAACACGAATAGTGTAAAACATGCTAGTCAACCCGAAAAGAATTTCGACCCTAGTAGGTGAGGTAGCGACAGTGAAGAAGTCGACCAGAGTTCCCAACCATAATTGGGGAGTAATTTGAAGTGAATGTACGAGCCGTGATCGTGTCGCAACGAGGGGGGTGACAGCGGCGCCATAACGCTCTCGAATTATTGATAATCATAAACATGTTCTCCCATCATCATCGAGGGGACTCGTATTTCCGTTTCAGAATTCAAATCTACGACTCTTTTTTTTTGTCCAGCGTTCGTTTCCGAAGTCGAGGTGCAGCTGCCAAGCTCGGTGTTGCAATGCATAGGTAAATAAATATGCAAACGTGGTGAGGATTGCTTAATTTGCACTGCTCTAATAGTCATATTTGCGTAGGAAATGTTAGAAAACGGATGAAATTTTTCGTTCGAGCGCCATTGCATCATGATTTGATCTTACTCGAAAAATAACCGCTCGGAAGTAAGAAGGAAAGACAAAATGGACAATAACTTTAGCATTTTGTGCAAGCGCTAGCAGAACCCACAGTTTTTCCCAATTTGTGAAATTTTGAGGCTATTAACGTTTTAAATACCCGTAAATGAGAGTTTAGGTCAAAGACCCACAAAAGACCTTCTGAAATGCTCAACATACACGCATGAAGGTGACGTTAGAAAATATATGATTTCACACATAAATGCATATCATTCTATTATTTACAACATCTGTTCTATATATGAGCATTTTTCATTCAGCAATTAAAGTCATTTTCAGAACGAAATTGCAGACTCTAGACAAACAAAACTCTAGTAATCTCGGCATGCGTTTCATATGCACCGCCACGGAAAACGTTCTGGAAAGACTTTACGGAGGGTGACGAGAAAAATCAGTCATTGGTTAACATGAAACCACCAACAACTTTACACAAGTCCGTGTTCCTGAAGACGGTCGCACGATATCCAGCATCCTTCGAAACAAATGCACAAACGCCAGCGGTCAGGGGCAGCAGCAACTTGTGGACACCACAAGAAGACCGCTTTACAACTCTGAGCTACCAAGTTGGTGGCCGCAGCAACGATATTTAAACGCGTCAAGAGCAATACACAGTTCCTTCAGGTCAAGGATTTCAGCTCCAAAGGGGATTTCACTGCGAGTTTCAGCAGCCGATGCTGACGTCATAAGCACTTTGAACTACAGAGCAATTGTGATGCTGGCGAGCCAAGGGAAGGTGTGTTCGACGTAACAGCGGTTGTTTGTACGCGTTTCTCAATGTGCAGAGTGTCGACGTAGCTAAATTGGTACAATTGAGGAGCGAATTACACATCTAGATGAGCTAGAAATAATAAGGGTCAAATAATGACGTCATTTGAGTTAGTAATATTGAGGTTTGAGTAACGGATCTACTTAAGGTAGTTATAGTTGTCTAGTTGTAGTTAGTTGCTCAACGAGCTAGTTGAGCTTGTCTAGTTGACGTTATGCTTCATTATTTTAGGTTTGAAATTCTATCTCAAAAGAAGCACATCAAATAATTCGAGGTCTTTAATTTCAGTGGGATATCTGCAACCCGAATTTTTTTTTAGAATGTCGGCAAAATAAGAAATTTTAGTACCGAGCCTGCGAACCAAAAAAAGTATTCCTGTTGGACATCAGCGTACTAAGAATAATTCCTGTTAAGTACCTGCCATGAAAGAATTTCTGTACGATATCTGCAGACAAAGCAAATTTTGTAAAACATATGAAGACGAGAAAAAAAATTCTCTCTTTGTCCGGCGGGGGAATCTGCCTAATACTACCTCCGCTGCTGCGAGAATAATGGTACTTTTTTGTTTCTAATTTTGCTTTAGTCCCTGTACCCGAACAAGAGAAATCGGCAGGATGACCCAAAAACAACACAAGAGAGAGAGAGAGAGAGTGAAAGCGGCGCCGAACCAAGAAGCGGCATAAGGTATATTCAAATGAGAGGCAGCATAAGGGAAAGGATCAAGTGAAAACGTACTCTCTTCGTAGAGGAATTCTGAATGAAATTACGATTGTATTTAGCCCTATGAGCCTGAGCATTTAACACGTTGACTCCGATTCTCCGCACGGGTAAAATTACATGCCGACAAATATTTCTAATGTGAATTTAAAAATGAAGGATTTTGGTTCCACAAATTTGGTAACTCTATTAATTTTCTTTCTAATCAGAACTAGCTTATTCGATTGTTGAACACAAATTTGAAGAAAACTCGAAAATTTGTATTTATACATGATAGTGCTTTGGTTACATTAGGTTAGATTAGATGATTGCGTGTACCATATATGACCCACTTCGGAGTCAACGTGTTAAATCGTCTATAATTATCGAAGATATCGCATCCAGAGAATTAGTTATCGACGGAAGGCGATACGTTAGATGGGTACAGGGACACCTCGCTCTCGGTTTTGTTTTTAGTTGGTACATGAAACTTATTCATCGTGAGAAAAATGGAAAAAAATTGTTCATGAATTTGCCCAAGACTCGAAGGGCTAAACTGAAGAGTCCAAAATCGGAGCTACAATAACACGTACATTTAGGATGTTCCATAAAGGGGGATAGATTTAAAATTTCGGGAAGATTATGAAAGATTTAAGATTTTGAGAAGGGCATGAAAGATTTAAGATTTCGAGAAGAGCATGAAAGATTTAAAATTTCGAGAAGAGTATGAAAGATTTAAAATTTCGAGAAGAGCATGAAAGATTTAAGATTTCTGAGACACGCTCAGTAAGCCTAGTGTTGAATAATTAAACAGGAGGCATAAATCATTAGAAAACAGGAGGAATCTATCTAAAATATAAAAATTCGTTTCAGTTATTCTCCTTTTAAAACTTGGCGTTCTCTCTGGAACATTCAATGCAAGACAAATATATGTAAAACTTTCAACGTTAAGTTGAAATCACTAGAACTTTTCAGAACCAGTAGAGAAACTCGTCTAATAACAGCATGCTATTTTCACGATGCATACTATCGATACAGACAACTCTAACAATATTTATGTATATATTTATGAATTCAGTATAAATACCTGTTTTGCATGTTTTGATGAATTAAAATTAAAATTTATTTCTACAGTATAAAGTACACAATGCTTCACAATACAATTCTTCACGCGTGATACCGTTTCCTTATTTTTTTAACATGCTTCTCTCATAACTACGTAGGGAGTATTCTTAACATTCAGAATAAATTTAAAGTGTAAGCCGCTTGGTGCCCCGTTAGGTACACTTCCATGATTTACTGCGGTGGGTCAAGCAAATTCATCAAGCAAATTCGTCAAGAAAATCCATCAAGAAAATCCATCAAGAAAATCCATCAAGAAAATTCATCCAACAAATTCATCCAGCAAATTCATCCAGCAAATTCATCCAGCAAGTTCATCCAGCAAGTTCATCCAGCAAGTTCATCCAGCAAATTCATCAAGCAAATTCATCAAGCAAATTCATCAAGCAAATTCATCAAGCAAATTCATCAAGCAAATTCATCAAGCAAATTCACAAATCATACGTCTTCTGGGAGAAGAATTTCACACACTTGAGCGTCGCGGTTCCTGCTGGTGGTAAAGTGAAATCTTGTTTAGCGCCAAGTAAGGGACAAAAAACAAGCCGGAAACTCGACGGTAAAGAAAGGCAAGCGCCAGGGCAAGGTGCACAACTAGGTTACATCGAGCTCGCTTCTTGCCCATGCCATGAATTTCTCCTAGATAAATAATTTTTTTAAACTAATAAACCACCTTTGCCAAAACGTCAATTTCGCAAAGGGATAAATTAGAAAGTTTTGAGTGTGTCACACATAATCTAACTTGTTTCAAAACACACATACTGCCTTTACCAAAACAACAACTTTTCATGGAAATAAATTAGAAAGTTGGGTTAGTCACACTTGAACCAATTTCTTTGGACTCGCGCGTTGCCTTCGTCAAAACGTCAATTTAGCAAAGGAATAAATTTGGAAGTTATCGGCAAGTCATACCTAAACGAATTTTTCCCAAACCAACGTACTACCTTCGTCAAAAGATAAATTTTACGAGGAAAGAAATAGGATAGCGGGAGTAAATTATACACCAACCAATTTTCTAAGACATAGAAAATCAGTCCTATAAAAATTCAAATTTCTAAAGGAATAACGTAGACGGAAATATATTATGTTTTAAGGCATGTATGCTCAAATTCGTAAAATTAGAAACTGAAGAATTTTGATGCTTTACTTCTTAATAATTACCTTTGTGAAACCAGGAGTTCTGTAGGATGTAAAGTTCAACAAACTCCCTGCTCTTCATTAGAGGCAATTGAACTAACGTCACATATTTCCATTTCAAATAAAGAATTGAAAAAAAAAACTAGTTAAAGAGTGCGATAATAACTTCAAAGGAGAGCGTGCTACTTTGTTTAGCAACATAATTCGGAAAGACCAAGCTTAATGAGAAAATTAGGAGCAAAACTGAATCATTAGTTACACATATTTGCACAAAACAGTTCTGAGCTGCTCAAGCATTTCACTACCTTACAGAGCATAGAAAGAGTCTCATTAAATATGTTTTGATGAATTCCCGTCTCGATTAAAACACAGATGTCTTCACGCACGAAGAAATCAAATTGTTGGGTGGTTCATGAGCTCCAACATGGGAAGTTATGTTGGGTGGTCCTCGAGCTCCAACATGGGAAATTATGTTGGGTGGTTCACGTGCGCCAACATGGGAAATTATGTTGGATGGTCCACGAGCTCCAACATGGGAAGTTATGTTGGGTGGTTCACGAGCTCCAACATGGAAAATTATGCTGGGTGGTTCATGAGCTCCAACATGGGAAATTATGGTGGGTGGTTCATGAGATCCTACATGGAAAATACGCTGGAAACCCGCAGCATGAAGTAGAACCAAGTCCAGGTTAGCATGCTTCAGCCATTGATGTTAGATAAATACTTTGAATGTGACCTTGTTGTACGCGGCGGCACCTCAGTGTGGCCCGGGCGTGAAGGTCCAAACATCTCCAAGGTATGCAAGGTTGTTCCTTACTTTGCCATAGTTCTATACTATTATCGAACTGATCCTATTTATGTATAACTAAAAAATGCAGCGAAGTGCGTACTTTCACACTGACCACTGTGTATAATTATTCAAACACCGCGTCTAGTTATTCAAACACGCCGTCTAGTTATTCAAACACGGCGTCAAGTTATTCAAACACGCCGTCTAGTTATTCAAACACGGCGTCTAGTTATTCAAACACAGCGTCTAGTCATTCAAACACGGCGTCTAGTTATTCAAACATGGTGTCTAGTTATTCAAATGCGGCGTCTAGTTATTCAAACACGGCGTCTAGTTATTCAAACAAGGCGTATCGCTCCCACTCAGGCCTCCCTAACACATCTAGGTGCGTCCACTGCCGCCCAACACAGCCCGCACACCAGCCAGGCGTCAGGGCGGTGACGGGCGTGACTGCGAATCCTTCGCTGCTGAGGCGCTCGCATCGCCTTGAGTCACGCCTCAGTCGAGTCCTGTTGACTTAATTGACGGCCTCAGTAAACGGGCTCACGGTCAGGCCAATTGTGCCCGGACCGTGTGGGAGCCGTGTGGGAGCCGTGTGGGAGCCGTGTGAGAGCCGTGTGAGAGCCG
>VOMN01002873.1:0-10438 GCA_014899125.1 Orchestia grillus
TAACTAACCTACCTCTATTGCATATGGCCTATCTTATGCCCCCTGAGGGGGTATTTTTATTAAATGTATAATGAAGTATGAAGATGTTTTCAACTATATTTTTATGTATATATTCCTGCATCATTGTATACGTAAATATTTATAGAACACCAAGATATTTATCGCGAAAAGACAAAAATATAAATAATTTTTGAAATTGTTGAGTACTATACTCTACAGATTCAAGACGAATCATTTTATGTATCACGTAAAGTACAACATTATGAGCCTTTACTCAAAATAAATTATACTATATCTAGTCCCAATTTAAAAAAGAATGCTAAGGACGATGTCTGTTTTATTGAAATAACGTCCAGGTACATATACACGGTGTCACAAAAGAGTCACACGCAGTGGTTGAGCATGTAGTATGAATTTCGTAACGTGCAATTCAACACGGTATCAAGTACCGTAAAATTGAATAGCAAATAAATACATTAATGTCTTTCGATATAAAAAGTAAAAGAAAATTTGTGAGCAATAAAGTTACAAGTTCTTCGACAGGCTTTAGTCTGTGGCTCTGGTAGGCACAATTACGTTTCGATTTCTGTCTTAAATCTCGAATCCATACTAAGCTCGGCCTTTTAGTTTCACTGTATTTGTGTTGCGGCTCGTTTAACGTGGCTTTATTTAACACTTAGCTTTGCAAAAATAATTTGAAAGAATGCTTTTCAAGCTAAATAAACAAGGATCAGATTCTTTGGACACTTGGGCATCAGTCACAAAGCTAAAAGAATATTTCAAAAACCTCCTCACCCGAACCCTCGAACTTGAATCCACCTTTCAGATTGAACAACTTTTTAATAATAGACTCAACAGGCACCGCAATAGGTCTTAGAATTCTGGAGTCCTAGTCTATAAGTACAAGAAAAACACACTAAATTCAGCGCTTACCTCAGTCTAGGTAAGACTTTACTTGAACCACCTGGCCAAAATGTAGACGGTTTTTTATTATTCTCATGTTGACTAAGTAGGAACTTTTCAATTTTCTCTTAGTTCTTGCTTTTTAATTTTAGAAATATGTATTCTTACCACTGCAATTCGGGTATGAAATTTACATCATATATGTTATAGTTTTAGATGAAATTCACAGATGATGTTATTTTACGAAACAAAACTGGTCTGAGTGTCAATTTATATTTTTTATAGCTACGATTGTAATGCATATTTAGTTTTCTTTGTTATTTACGCTAACTGCAGAACTGAAATAGACTTAATAATCACAGACCAGGTGGACAATTTTTTTGTGATTTATGGTTACGCTTTATTCCTTTCACTTAGCCACAATCATTGTTATGACTTATTATTTTCCTTCATTTTCAGAATTGAATAATGAAAGAATTGGGCTCATTTATTGAATCAAGTTTTCGCTCCATTATGTATCAACAAAATATTACCTCTAGGTGAGTAAATTTTAGAATTAAAAGTAAGTTAAAGTATGGTAACTGAAAATTCCTGAATAGTGATAAGTTGTTTCTTCAGAATTTATACAATTTTTCGTAAACACTAAAAGAGCGGTAACACGATGATTACATATTTTTGCGACACGTGCACGGTTTACGTAGTATAAAATTCAATTATTATTACTTTAAAACATCTATACACTGCCACCGCACAACTGATTGGATGCAAGCACGTCTGGTGGGATACAAGCACCAAAGCACATCTGGTGGGTTGCAGGCATCACCACATAATTGGTAGGATGCATGCACCACAACACAACTGGCGGGATGCAGGCACCATCACATAACAGGCAGGATGCAGGCACCACCACACATCTGGTGGGATGCAGGTGCCACAACACAACTGGCGGGATGTAGGCACCACAACACAATTGGCGGGATGCAGGCACNACACAACTGGCGGGATGCAGGCACCGCACCAGCCTATGACATGCAATACAGGACATCAACATCCCTTAACCACTTGTAAGAGAAAGGATGAGTGAACAAGTTTGGCAGTTTGGTTCTTTGCGTTCCTCGCGAAAACAGTGAAGAACATCGCGTATGTACATATGTACAACTATATGCCTGAGAGGGAGCAATGACCTGTCTGCTAGTTGAATCTAACATGTTTTTACGACAGGCAGAGTAGCGGCTCGCTGGTTGCACAGACTTATCCATAACTAACGATTCTGTGATCAATAACTGTGTTAGAATATTTTCCCTTTTATTGTGTAAATCGTTGTATTCAATATCTACATCAAATTACTATTCTGTATTATTATTCTGTGGGCTCCATGGCGTACTGGTAAGCGTGATACCCTCTCAGCTGGGATGTTAGGGTTCGAATCCGGGCTCAGGTACGGAACTTCACGTAACCAGGGAGTGCTTCCCTTGGTAAAGGAGGCTTGAACCACACATTCTTCACATTCCTCACCACGCCAGTCGCTGTGAGGCATTGAAAATATAACCGTAAAACGTGTTGGAATTAATAAAGGTTATTTTTTTAAAGGTTCTGTTCGGTTCTTTCATAGTTTCCACATTCATTCATCGCTCATTATGCTTCAGGGGAAAATTTGCACACAAAATCCAACATTCAAAGTTGCGGTTGAGTGCTACAACAGCTACAATATTTAAATATCGAATGAGAGCTTCCGAAACAAAAGATTTCCATACAATTCAGATGTAATTAACTGGTATTGACTGAAACCACACGAAATGGATAAAAGATTCGAAAGAAGAGCAGCTAATCCAGGAAGGCCAAGACGTAAACTGAAGAAATGCTTAACATTCTAAACCAAAATAAAGAAAGAATGCGTCAGAAAATAATAAACACGACTGCTGAAAGAGAGAGAACGTTTTTACTAAGGACAGAGCCAGAGACAGGGAAAGAAGAAACATCACGAGTGAAGGAGCAAGAAACACAAATCATGCAAGTGCCAGAAATCGAGACAATGAAAGAGGAGCAACTTGACTGAGGAGGAATGATGTGTGTCATGGAAGTACGAGAAATCGACGACAATGATAACAGTACAAAAAATCATGATATGATCACGGGAGTACTCCAGCATATTTAATGCGCAGCAATTTTTCCAGGCAAATGAAAGGATTCAAAGTGAGAGCTTTCGAAAGAATTCAAATTTAAATTTACCAAAATCTTAATTTATGATCCAAATCTAAACTTATTCAACAGCCTCTGGAAAAAGCTTCATCGGTGTTTTTGCAAGTTTGAAAAATCACGGAGTTATCAAGGGTCTGGCTCGTTGTTGATAATTATTCAAAATTAATTATGTATAATTTACAAATAGTATGCTGATTTTGTTAATAATGAATATCGTATTGATGATAAGTGTACAGAGCTGTCCAAAGTAATTACAAATCAAATTACAAAACAAAAGACAAAATACAAGGCATTCGTGTCTCGTTATTTGCTCTAAATTTCGAAATAGAACATACTCTGTGCGAGTAGCGTGATACACGGACTAGTTAACCTAACTTGAACGCCATATCCATTGTATCACTGGCATGCATAAAATAGTATGGCTATTTTTTAATGCACGAACGAAAGATTTACGTGCGCTACAAATACAAAGTAAATAACCTGATGTTTACAAGTGGCATAGTATGGAAATTCGGTGGTTAAGTCCGACTAATATTTTGTTGTTCTGTTGGCCAGCTTGATAATCGTTAACTATTATACTGATGAAAATTCTTCGGAACTTTTTACAATTTAGATATTTGTTTCAAAGCGTTGGAATTCGAGTTTTCTATAAATAACAAGCGGAGCATAAAATAATGGCATCATATTGTATAATATTTTCCGCATTCAAATTACTACTCAAAACGGGTTTAATCTCTTTACTTCCCATGCTCTTTAGTGCGTGACTTCAAGCGCCGTTTAATTTTGAATTAAATACCGCAACTGTACTGGGTGTGTAGTGCTGCACTCGATGCAGGTAGCTGGAGCGGGGCTGGGCCCGAGGTGGCCTAATTGAATTTCTATCTAATTAACTTTTGGTAGTAGCTTCTCACAGATATACATATAAAGATGCACAAAAAGATATATACATAAAGATATGTACAAATGCGAGTTCGCGTAACGTATTACTATACAGGAGATAACGAGATTCCAGGTCACTTACAAACATTACAGAGCCATAAAATCACAATTTTCAGCTGCCTTGCAATTACTAGTCTGAAATACGTAAAGTAAATAATCCAAAAACATACATGCGCGATATACGTGCCGTATAGATAAGGTCGAAGTTGAATGTGCGTTAGCACCAAACTTCCAAAACTTCTGATGTATTGACTACGTTGTCGAAGTGACATAGAACAGACAGGGATCTAAGCATACTTTTTGTTCATATCAACCTTTGCCAGATCTTCGCAGATCAAGTGGTGACTTCTCAGCTATTTCATGGGAGTTATGACACTTTGATATCTTCATCACTGATTTTGAGAACTTCGCCTAAATACATACAGATGCCTAACATTGTTTGCCCTTCAACTTAAACTTTAATTGTGAAAGGGCGAGCAACATCCCACAAGAGCTCATGGCAATACTAGTACTGCGTCGTTGTAAGCATTTTCGCTGTCAAACGCATGTCAACTAAACACCTTTCATGGCTAAAAGAGCGAAATTGACTCGCCTACTGACAAGTTAGGAAGAATGTTTCCCGCTCAGACATCAAAGATGGCCGTCGCCTTTTGAAGACGGAAACTTTGCGAGTGGTGATTCCCAGACTTGAAATTGGGTAAGTCGGTCCAAAGTGCGTCCATAAACTAAAGAAGTAGGCGTTCCTTCTAAATAGGATAATGTACTCGCAGAGCAGACTCTACGGTGGAGTATCAAACCGAATCACAGAATGAGCCGACTAAGTATGCAAAAAATTGCGTGTAAGAACTTATGTTTGGAGGCGAGTACTTTGTAAGAACCATTGTACATATTGTGTACTATAAACGTTTTTTCATTGAAATACGAACTATTAGTAATTTTCAAGCCAATTTGAATCTGGATTAAAGTAAGCATGAAATTTACCGCGTGTTAATCGTGGCTGAAAATTGGTAAACAAAGCGGTTTTTATGGAACCCTTATACATACAGTGAAAGCAATAATTATCCATTACATAGCCAAAAGTTTATTTATCTAAGTTACACAGTAATAAAGCATTTGAATATGGCACATTTTAAGTATTTTTGTAAGCTAAATACTAAATCAGCATGAGAATACTCAAATATTGAAGCCCTGATACAATATCGACAAAAATCTCTTACAATCACCTCAAAAAGTACCCTACACACTCACTTTAGAACTTGAAACTGAATCATTGCCTAAGCCAAAAAGCAAAAATTACTTGATAAATTTTTATTTAATCATGGCGAAATGATGGCATTATAGACGTCAGTGTCTAGGATCCCCAGTTCGAAGGGACCCAGGGCAGCACTCGAAAGCTCGCTCCCTGCAACCGTGGCGACTGAAGACTGGGTCTCTAGGTGGGCCAGCGCGGTCACCACCGTCACTCCTCCAGTTCCCTTCAAAGCCGCCATGATTACACCAATTTAACTTAAAGGTGATTTATGTCTTGCCATCAAAATCATTAAAATAATGTTTCTTCTTTCAGATTTTGTAATAATTATAAAAATGAATAACTATTATTTCCCTACATGTGTGCTCTAAATAAATAACACATTAGGCATACTTTCTGTACGAATTTCAGAAGAGCAATACAGCAATTTCAGCTGTAAGATCGCTCAAAGACAGTTATGTAAACGATGTAGTGAATGCAAAACCTTTAGAAGATGGCTTTCACGTTTCAAAAAGAATGACTTCAGTCTTTAGGACGAACCAAGAAAATGAAGCTTCAAAGAGCACAATTCAGTGGAGTTGCAGGATGTCATTGATTAGAACTCAATCAGTACGACTAGAAAACTAAACAAGGAGTTCAATGGGAGCCATGCGACCGTATATCGTGAACTGATAAGGCTTGGTAAAGTCTTCAGGGTTGGAAAACGGGTCCCACTTGATCTTTCAGATGACAACAGCAGCAGCGTGTGAATTGCTGTGTCTCATTCCGTTCTCGTCATCTTCGATCATCTTTTTTAGATAGAATCGTTAATGGAGATGAGAAAAGGATACTCTTCAATAATTAAGCACCAAAGACAGTGGCTGGCTTAGGTGAAATTCAAAGCCTGTTCCACAGCCTCATAGTGGACTGCATCCGAAAAAAATTATTTTTGTGTGTGTGGTCGGACATGAAGAGAATTGTTCGTTATGAGCTGTCAGGTGACAAATAATAGCATTTGAAGTTTACTCCAGCAGCTAAGCCATTCAAAGCAGTTCTCTAGTTGAATTGACCGAGTTTTCACCAATGACACCCAATTCCTCAGAATTGAGTCTTTTGGCGAGTTCTTCTCCGGGTTCATCGTTTAGACTGAAGTCATCTTTTCTGAAACGTGAAAACCGTCTTCTACTGGTCTTTTGGTTCATCACACCATTTTTATAAGTGTTTTTGAGCGATCTTGCGACTAAAATTGCTTTATTACTTTTCTGAAATTCATACAGCAAAATATGCTTTATGTGTTCTTCACTTGGAGTTTACATTTGGGTCAATAATAGTTATTTATTATAATAACTATTACAAAGTCTGAAACCAGAAATATTATTTTAGCTATATAGAGTGGTGCACGTGTATCATTTATAAGCTAAGTTAGTGTACTGATTATGACCCTGAAATTATGACTCAAAAAACAGACAGAACTTTCGTTACAACCTGATATATGGGTAGCAGAGCGTAGTCTTTACGAGCATCAATTAAGTTCAACATTTTTACCTCGGCTCAAAATTCGCTCTGCCATGGCAAGGCTCGAACTAAATTTATCTTAATATACACATCACTTGGCAGTTGAGAAGGACGTCCTCCTTCAACACCTAAATTTTATTATCACGATGACTGAAGATTTGCCAAAAAGACTCTGAGAAATAATTATTCAGTAACATAAAAGTGGCTTAGGCAACAGTGATATTTCATATTTGCTTAAATACAAGTTTCCAATATTGGAGACACGATTCGCTTACTCAATATCAGTCCACTGCAAGTCTGAGACGCTCAGGACGTCTATCTACAATTTTAAACCGTGCGGGTAAACATGCAGTCTGTAAAGTAAAGAAAAATCGTCGAGTTACTCGATCTGGGCTTAAAAAGAAAGGATTTAGAAGCAGCTGGGACAGATGTATGCAAAACCACATTTCGAGCAGTTCTTAGGAGCAGGAAATCCCGTTCTCGCACACCAAGAAAAATACCTTCGTTCAAACTAATTTGCAAATTAGTAGTCGGTGTACAAAAATACGTAAGATGTTCAATGTTCGATTGTTTTTTATCGTTGTCAATATAATGAATAAACTTTTGACTATGTACAAGTATAAGATATTATTTGTACTCACTGGACATTTCTGATAAGTAGTGATATTAGTCACAATATCTCACAACAATGACCTAAGAGCATCGAGATAGTTGCATGTGTTCACTAATTTGTGGCCCTCGGTTCCAATCGTAGAACTATGATGATATATTTGCAGTTAGGGCACATTCCTCATATTCTACTGAACAGGGAACTGTCCTCGAAGAGCCAATTTTTGCGAGGAACCCCGCCAACAAACTCAGCGTCGTAATGAACATGCAAATCCCGTTCTAAACAATGAACCATGAATTTGTGAATTCTCATTGTCTAATTAAACGTATTTATTAAATCAAAATTTTGATTTGACTCAATAAGTAAATGACCTCGTTTAGTTTCATGTTGACCAATAATGCTTTTTATTTGTGGCTCAGAAGTGAAAGCGTTGAATTGCCATGATGCACAGTTACCTACGGAATAATTCGTACACACTTCAACATCCAATATTTTCACTGATTTTTCAAAGCCTAGAGTAGCACAGTTCAATGTTTTCTTAAATTTTGCGTAAGTTACGAAAATGAAATAATTGATTCAGCGGGAGAGTGCGAAAATAATTACAATTATAATTAAAAACTGCATAGCTCTTCATCTGTATAACTTAAAGTGCGCTCTTCTTGTAGTTTTCGGTAAAATTAGAGCAAGTTTTTAATACATTATTATTCCATTCGTTAGTGGCAACGCGTTCTAATTTATGTATATTTTTCTACGTCCAACGACGCATCTTAACTTTCAATTTGTGCTGTAAATTTTCAATTGGACTCATCGAACCCCATGGTAAAATTGTCATTCATGTAATCATAGATTAACACGTACGAGGGCGCTTCAGAAAGTTTGAGGAAAAAGGATAATACGAAAAAATATTTCAGTTGCAATCTTTATTTTTCAACATATGTTCCTTAAAGATCAATACACTTTTTCAAACGTTGATGCCAGCCTTTAAGGCCGTCCGTGTAGAACTGAGAGTCTTGTGATGCGAATCATGTAAGGGCAGCCCTTTTTACATCTTCAACGGATGGAAAATTAGCCTCACTCAAAGATTTTTTCAAGCTTAGAAACAAAACGAAATCGGATGGTGCCAAATCAGAGCTGTAAGATGGATGTCTGATAAGGTCCCATCGAAATTCACTTATTACAGCTCGTACTACAGCTTTGCCCAGAACCATAAGCGGATGCATTACCGCGGTAGAAGAGGAAGCGTTAATGCAGCTTTTCATGGCGTTTGTCACGATTTTCTTTGTCAGTTTTCTCGAAACGCCTTCATAATAAGCAGATAGCATTGTCATCTTGTTCTCGAGAAAGTCAACTAGCAAAATCCCCTCTGCATTCCGGAAGACTGGTCTTGATTTTTCCTCTTGAACGTTTAGACTTTGCTTTGACTGGTCCACTTCCACTTCGGGCTGCTACTGCTTTGATTAAGTTTTATCCTCGGGTTCATACTGGTTGAGCCATGTTTCATCTCTTGTTCAAAATTTCCAATGAAAGATACGACTTGTTTGCTGCTGATCTTGGCTCACTAGCCTAGCGGTCCCATCTAGCGGAAAGCTTGCTTAGCCCCAAATTCTCCACAAGAGTTGTGTGTGGAGAACCACAAAGATTTGTAGTTGTTCTGCTACTGATTCAGTAAATTTCCGTCTGTCTTTTTCAGTCGAACGATTTTTAGTTATGGACTATTTCCACGAACCTTTTGAAGCCCCCTCGTATACAAGTTTTTCGGGGTCATTATATTGCTGAAAGTTGACTCGTCAGCCTAGACCAAGACCTTGAACTGATAACTTCAGGTTTTCAACCAAAATTTTGATATAATCACCAAACTTCATAGTCCCTAAATTGGAATAAATTTTCCAGGGCCACTTGAGGAGAAAGCACCCCAAAATATCATGTCATAGATCCGTTTCTACGCATAACTGTTAGCATTGTATTCTTTGGGAGGAAAGTCACACTTTTGTCGCCCTAAATCTTTTTGACAACGTTATGTACGAAAAACTCGATTTTTCATTTCATCACTACGTACTATACATTAGTTTCCCGAAACAATCTCCTTAGTCCGAATGAGTCTTAGATAATGTTGCAGGGACATGAAATAATTTCGGAAGAGGCATTGATCATGGTTGATGACCATACAATCCATTCTTATTCACATAACGCTGTATTGTGCGAGAACTCACCTGCGTATCCAACCTGCGTATCCAACGACTTGTCAATGTCTTTCACTATAACTTTTAGTTCATATCGACTTAACGACGTTATTTTATTAATAGCAGATTGCACTATACAGCCTGCGCCAACCTTTAGTGCATGAAGTTTTTTTTTAACCATCAACTCTAAATTATCAGCCTTTATTAAGTTTTGGAAGTTACTTCCAAATAAGGCTTAAACGATTGCGCAAGAGTTTTACAGCGATCAGTACGACTTTAAGGAAGATTTGTAAATGTATTTCAGTTAATTTTAACCGTATTACAGGTTTGTGCACCGACATGAAGAGATCATAAAATACAGGATTTTTAAAATTTTAAGATTTGCTAAGGATACTGAAATAAGGTACGAACATTACGAAGGTTTTAACACCAATATTTTTAATACAGTTTACGGGCAACCTATTGATGACTAATGTACTCTCCACGTGCTTCAATAATAGCCAGGAGTCATCTGCCCATGGGTTCCGTCAAGTTTTCAATTTTAATGGCAGTAATACCATCAGCACAAATTTCAAGTTCACTCCACAAATAAACATTGTTGAAAAATTGATGTCCCGACAGGTAAACACGTTGCTTTTGCAGTAACCAGATGATCTAAATAGGTCAGGAAAACATGCTATTTCATCAGTGGGCCATTTTTGCACTCAAATATTTCACTGGAGTCTTTGCAGCATGTGACGAAGCATCGTCGTGCATTAAAATCGCTGTGATCGTAAAAAGGTAGTAAGGAGAAGATGAATTATACATTGTTGCGAAAGGGGCTTGGAAAGATTTAGATCGGTGCAGAATGAACATACTTTCGCA
>VOMN01002878.1:0-31440 GCA_014899125.1 Orchestia grillus
TTGTATTTATACAAGATAGTGCTTTGGTTACTTTAGGTTAGGTTAAATGATTGGCGTGTACCATATATGACCCTTTTTGGAGTCAACGTGTTAAAACCTTTTATGCTACAATTTCTCTAGCCATTAAACATTAAATTCAGTAAGATTTATTGAGGGACATACATTCAGCTTAGTATTTTGTGAACACGAAAGAAAAATTTCTTGTTTTGACTTTCATGTGTGAAAAATTGGGTCTCCATGCCTTTCCTTTACATCAGTTTCCAATCCATAAAATATTATCAGGATAAATGATAACGAGTCAACCGTATTACACTTGTTGTAACTATGCATATCTATTAAACTTTGATTAGATGGATTTTAGCATAGTCCTCGTACATATTGGAAAATATTGTATTTTTACATTAGTTTTAAGTAATTTCTATGCACTGCGCTTGAACGAGTCTCTGCAGTCCGTTTTGGCGAATCTCACCGTCAAGTGAGACGCCATGGTACTCCGTCACGTCTCCTGCCCAGTTCCTGCCGTTAGTTAGAGCAGGGGTCCTCGGCCAGACTTTGTTTGGAAAGAGACAAACCTCGTTTCCTTTGAGGGAGACGCTTTCTGTTCTCGAAGTTTCTACGATGCATATCTCAATTCCCTTCCCATTCTTCCGATAGTGAAATATCAGTCGATGTGAGGCTGTGAGTCCGTATGTTGAGAGAGTGAGGGCTGGATCCGCGCTGTCAGGTTTGGTGAGTTACCTATCATTTGTCCAGTGGGTATATTCAAGGTTTTCCAAAATGGTATTCATCGACCTCCGGGGCTCGCTTTCAAATTAAATTCGCGATATTTCGACTAAATCTTGAGTTTCAAGCATAATAGTGTGGATGAGGAATTACAGATTTTATGAAGAAGTCAATGGACTTGAACTTTGAAGACCTCTAATTTTGCATTTGCGAAAATCCTCAGCAGTTGCACGTCGCCGGTTATATATTGCCTTTGAGACACAAGCTATGTGCTGGCTCCTAATTTCTAAACTTGAAGGACAAGTGACGCTTTTGAACGACTCTATTTGTAGCGTGTACCTTCGATGACGCTTCGTTTCCATGGACAGAACGTCAGGCACACACATTCCGGGGGAGTTTTTACTCATTAGAAGACCATATAGACACTATTTTCAGTAAAAAAATGCAGTATAGGAAAATTACATCATAAACTGTGGTAGCGCTTAGCGTTCTCAGCCCTCGCTTGATCTCTGGCAGGAAGAATAGTTTTTACGCAAGCAGATCACTCCCGATTGGAATGAGCTTTCATGATGACTCGATTTAATGAACAACAATTAAGGTCACGTTAAATGAGGCGACGTGTAAAGATGAGAACAAACATGGGCTAAAACATGTAACCTAACCAAAAGTAAGCGTAACTGAAAACATATTTCGCTTACGTCGTCACTAATGTGAAGCATCGAGAGGAAGGAAAGGTGATGTTTTCATCTCGGCTATCAGCAACTGAAGTAGCGGTTGAGAAATACAGAAAAAAAAACTTGAACGTCTTTTCATGAAGGTATATCACAAAATGAAACCTTAAATCGCATATTTAACAGAGCATAGATAATTAAACCGTGGTTTATCAATAAGATTTCATTTTCCACCGAAACACGTCCGGCACTTGCATGAATGTAGGACAATATTTTTCGACTTACACATGCGATAAAATGTTCTTCCTTGTCGAGCGATGACTTGGGATTAGAACGTTTGGCAGCATTCCTCACAAACTTTCACAGCGTATTTTTCCTAAACTTTAACTGCTTATAGTACCGGACGTTGTCTGTAAACCTCACTACAAGTGTGATCGCATACAAGTTTTCAAATTTTCACAAGCTCTCTTTGTCGTCCGAAATTCACGGAATGAAATTTAGAAAGAGCTGTAAGTTGTCCGAGTTTGCGTGCTGAAGTTACTTTATACCCCAAAATCTAGGACTCGCAACTTTATTCAAAGTTTACGTAGCTGTGCAAATAGCTTTACAAATAGTCTGCATAATATATAAATAGTTTTATTCTCACAGAGCAAATGGTTCCTTTTCTTTGGGAAATTCACTGTACAGGCGGATAGCGTCGGCCGTGCAGGGTTATTATTCCATAAAGTAAATGCATGAAAGCTGCAGCTTCTGCCAATTTGCAAAGTATCAAAAGTAGTTTTATTAAATAGAGCAGTTTTTTTAACTTGTAAACTTTTCTATATAATTCTAGATAAAGGTAACTCCGATATCGTGTTGTTACATCGATCTTGCCTCTAAATTTCAATTTATTCATATTGCTGAACATATATTCGCCCTAGTCCTAAAAAGCAAGTTTTTCAGTTTCTGATGTAGTGGAAACTTATTTATGGGAAATGAGTTCAATTTGGGAAAAGGGTACATCTTCTGTAAGTAAAAACTTTCGGTGATGAATTATTGGATCCCTTTAGTCACCGCGTGCATTCTGTCTGATATACACATTTTTCATTATTGAAAATCACATCTCATGTTTCCCACTTTTGTCACATTTCATGGCCAATAATATGGTCTAGGATTATCCCCATAGCTAAATAACAAGGGTCGGCTATTGTTTGAAAGTTGGTCGAGACGGAATGGTCCCTACTTATCTCATGATGACTCTCCCGTCATTCATGCCTTGATGTAGCCTACGAACGGAGTGAAGTGCAAGTATTAAATTTGAATCTGAATTTTCTTTTCCAAGCATGAGAGAGCAGTGAGCCAGTTCCTTCTCTCAGTATTTCTAACTTCGTTTACAGTAAACTGGAAATCATATCAATTGAGAAAGGAACACGATCTAAGTTGAAGGGATTCACCACAAAAATTCTGTTACAAATTTATGCATTAAGTAGGAAAATCATAACCGAACGATACTACATAGAACAATGAACAATAATTCTACTTCAATTACAATATTCATGAATGATTTAACGTTTAGTGCGACGCTGTGAGAGCATGAAATATTTTACCTGAAAGGATTAGTAATACAAGTCTCGACGCGACCGAACAACCATGCGACTTATTAGACACTTGGTCTTAGTAATGCGAAGCTGGAGATATTCTTCAATTTTCGCAATCATGGCTGATGGCGCGTGACATGGTTACTGATGTGCGTCTCGCCCTCAGTTCAAGTTGCCAAACAAGTTTTGAGCTCCGTGCCGAAATATTCGACAGATTAAAATTTTTTTACACTAACTATAAAATAACGTGTAGCAATGGAACTTATGTTTGACGGTTGTCTAACTTTGGCAGATAAAATAGAATTATGATGAAATGTAGAGCCAACTCGGCAAGTCTGGCAAGTTGAGGTCTGTGTACTGATTCGTTATCTGTGTGGCAGTGTGCAATGGTTGCTCGGTGCAGTAGGTGGTTGTACTTGATACTTCCACACCGAGAGTTGAGTGCGTCTTAATACATGGTACAAAAACGATATTATAAAATACGGGTATTTGGATTTTGTTTTGTATGTAAATGTTGGTTGTCTCGCTAAATAATCAATATTTTATCACGACGAAGTGAATCTTTTATGCTATCCCGATTGTGTGAGGTACTTGTTGCAAGGAGTGGTTATCTCTCCTGTGAAACGCACACTTGCTCCGACCTTAAGGCTCGACTGTGATGTGGAAATCTTACGCACGATGCCCACGAGCATTCAGATCAGACCCATCTGCCAAAATGAAGTGGATCAAGTGATTCAGTTGTCGAGGGAGGTGCAGCGAGACATGGCAGAAGATGTAGTGAAACATCAAATAAAATTTATAGTTCGACATCCGTGGCCATATACAATCACGGCTGTTTTCGCTATTCTAATCCACATTTTGACCGAGGTGAGGAATTCTACAATAATTTTCTACTTACTAGCAATTCGTAAGCTTGAAGAAACTTAACGGAAATTTGTAAGAAAGCAGGTTAATTATAGGAGTGTAGAATATATAAAATGTTGCCCACGTATCTTCAAAGAAGCTGCTCAATTATTGCGCTTAATACATCAGCTCCAACGTTTTCACTAGCTATCAGAGAAAGATGCTAGAAAATTTAATAAATGAGTTTTTCCCACAAACGAAATGTAACTACTGTTAATGACAGCTGAAAGTCATAGTAATCTTGAGAGAAAATATTTTTAAAAATAAGCTAATTCCAATTACCGGAAGGATCATTTCTACTCTTTTTTTCAATAAATTTTATCTAGTGTTTCGCCCGTTACTTTCTGAGCTGAATTTTTACGTTTCGTTCACAGTGGTCGGTAGCTAAGTCAACTGGAGTCGCGATAGCCTTGGCTGTGGTGGAAGAGGCTGTTCGGTTTTTGGTGTTCTTCAGCAAATGGGTGGCGATTTTCCAAGTTGGACAAGACGTCATCCACGTTGCGGAAGCCTATACCGCACCAAAAGGGTACGAATTCATTTAACTATTAAAAAAATAGCGAAAACTATAGTAGTCAATGTTCCTGTATTTTTATTGTTAGTTTGCCTCTATGCTTCTTTTTAAAGCTTCGGGCAACTGTTAGAAATTTTCGGTTAAGTTGTACAAAGCATGAAAAATTTGTCTTTGTCGCGTGTATGATCCAAGAACTCCTGTCTTGCTTCTTCATTCAATAAGACTCATGTTATTTTCGAAGACTCTAGGTCAGCAAAGTACGACAATCTTTATTTAAAACCCGTGCAAAAAATGGAATACCAACAAGCTGTTTAACTGAACGAGTGCAGATCAGAGCAAGAATTGACATAGCCCGCACACGTCAGGAATGAAGCAAATTCTGTGCCTAGTTAGGAGTACCGTGGCCAGACGTTTGTATTGTTTGGACTAGTCTTAGACGCATTTGCACGGTAAGAATGACCTCGACTTATGATGAGGCAGACGTAAAATTACTGTGACGCGGCAACATTATGTTCTATAGCTCTCTGTCCATTGTTTGTTTTAATTTTACTGTGATTTTTTGTACCCTTAGGCCATTAAGTAGAGTCAACATATTTAGTCTCATGTTCTAAGGAAGAGAGGAAGTAAAAATTATTTTTAAGCTGTAGTAAAATTTGAGATTAAGGTATACGAAAACAGCGATGATTAAAACCTGAATGGCCACATGGTCAATTCATTTTAAATGGTGAAATTTTTATAACAAACTTCAACGTTTCTGGTTACGTACAGGCCTTCTCTTATTTGTTAAGACGTTAGCACTCGACCTTGAACTCGGCGGAAGACAAGTTCCTAGCGGTGTGGTGGTCTCGAGTTACTGTGCCCTGTTAAGGAGTGATCTGTTTACACGACTGTTTACAAATGTATCCTTGTTCATTTTATGACTTAGTTGCTTCAATTAGGCTGGTCTTGTGAAAATATGAATGTTAAACACAAAAACTCTTCCCCCTCTCTGAAGACAACTGCAGTTCGTTAGCTAAAACGCATGAAATGGAACTTTGTGACATCGTAATCCAACGAATCCGTCGCAATCCTAAAACGTTCCTCAAGACCACTCCGAATGTAAAATGTTTAACTTTCTGAGATTGACTTCTTGTGTAAACCGTATTGCCAAATATCAAATCGGTTAGTTTTTTAACCAGTAATCTGCTTTTATAACTAGAGAATAATTAATGATTAAATAAGATTACTTGAAAAATTCCCCGCAGTATCACACTGTTCTCGCACCGTTAATTTCTGTGAACTTTTTGAAGTATATCTTAGAGGGCTGAGGTGAGTTGTTGAAATACAATTTTAGTGCTTACTCTCAAGGCTAGCCAGCATGCCGGAAACTGGGGTGTGCACTCACTAACTTGTAAAATCTTCTCTCTTATGCACATATTTTGCCAGCACCTAGCAGAGCGTGCTGAAATGGTACTTGCACTTGAGTGCATTTCTTGGAATCTCGCCCTGCGATACATGTCCCATGAAATGTTCTATTATAGTTCTCGAGTTTTCATTGTAAGGCTCTAAGAATTAATTAGCTCTTATAAATCCTAAATGAATTCGTAGTGCATTCTCATTAAAAAACTCCTATTCTTGCGTATAATGGGATAGCGAGAACAATGCATCGCATGATATAAAAGTAACGAACATTATTCACCCCGAAGACTTGTGAACCTCCGCGACCTCTACACTGTATAAATTACAATTAAAAATCACATGAATAATGTATGCGACATGAGCCATTGGGCATTGAGCACGTGGGTAGAAAACATTGAAGATAAAGTTAAAGATTTAGCTGAAAGAAAGAGCGGGATACAACTACTGAAGTCCGGTATTCTCGCAGTAAATTAAGGGGCGCAGCAACACATGTCGTCCTCAACGCATTCGCTGCCAACATGAAAGTTTCGTTGTTCCGTGCCAATATAATAATTCACATTAATATACATCAAAATTGCAATTTTTTTATCGTTGTGGCTCAGCTCTAGCTGGGCTTCCGGGCTGTTATCTTTCGTGCTCACTTTATTCTAATTTACTTCTATTTTTACTTCTTGCTGTTTCTATGCACAGGGAACCGTGTGTGGGAATACACCTCGTGAAGAGATTCTACTTTTTCCAAAGTCCATACTATATGGCCTCTTCTTTCAGTGCGAGATAGTTCGAGTGACTGAAGCGCTGCTATGCTCACTACTGCTACTACTACTACCACCTACTTATAGTTGTGGTTCTAAAAAGCTGAAGCACTTGTGGCCAACACGAAATCAACGAAAACGCACATGTGCATGAAAGACAAGAGCCAGTAATAGCAAGAAAACACAGCTAAATAGCAGTTGGACTGAAAGTAACCGAATACCAATTGACGCGCGTGTGCATCTTGTGGTAACATGCATAATGCCCTCAAATGAAAGCGATCCCCTCCTTTATAGCTTGATTGTTTTAATAATTAATGATCAAATACTGAGCTGCATACCGTCCCCGCTGGGGTCTAACACACCTCGAGTCAGAGAGCAATAATGTTTAACACGTTCGCTGCCACATTATGTACGTGTATGTCAACTGGTATTTTGCTACTCTCAGCTCGACCGCTATTTAGCCTTATTAAAGAACTATCATTAGTTCTTGACTGTGACGAACATGTGCGTATTCGTTGATTATGTTTGGGTTACAAATGTTTCCACTTTGTAAAAACACTACTATCATAAAAACTGGAATTTCTAATTCTTAGTAATAAAAACTATTTTGCTGGTATGGAACAATGAAACTAATTTTCATAGCGGAAATATGTTAAGCAGCAACCAATTTCTACTGTACATAGTATAACCATTAGCTGTGTTTTAATAACGTAATTTACGTCATCAAATGATTAGTACACCAGTAAGGTAGCTGCTCTTGCCTCGTACAGACAGTTCCTGGTGGCGGTCAAGGACGGCCGCATGGTGGGGATGGTGGGAGCGAAGGAGACAACCAAACCGGGCACCGGAGAAATCACGCGCTTCTACGTCATCAAGCAGTACAGGCAGCTAGGGCTGGGGACCAGGTCAGTTCTTCTTGTCAGGGCTCATTTTTTATTATGTCCCTGTTTTTTTTTTCATTGTGTTTCTAAGGATAATCTCTTGAGACCCAAGAAGGAGGTGCGAGCAAATAAATTCACGTTCAATTTTGGACGTCTCTAGTGACGAATTTTGGAAGAGCCGTAGAAAGAAAGTCATTCATAATAGTTGAGTTACTTGTGAGTACTTCTCATATTTTTCAAATTAATCTATACAACAACTCACTTGTGACAGGTAAGGCTACTTACAGGTACTTATTTTTCTCCTCTGTGGAGCAAAACACTACTTTCCAAAAGGATATGAATGAACGTGACAAGTATGCCTGATATTGAATTCGTGTACCATGGTGTTATCATCTGATGCGATAAGTATTCTACTACGGAAACCCTGAACATAAATTAAATTTTTTGTGTCCAGGCTACTCTCGGCAATCAAGAACGAGTTGCTATCCCTCGGCTACACGTCAGCTGAGCTCCTCACTCACCACAGCAACACTCAAGCGTTAAATTTCTACCACAAACATGGCTTTAGGTTGTTTAACGTCATACACTTTGCTAGTGTGTACCCCTACGTCTACGATCAGTATGAGCTCAGCAAAAGTTTAGTGGACATAGAGCCTCGAGACCGGCGCGATGTGCTCGAATACAGCAGCTCCGAAGAGGAGCTAGAGCAGCTCTTAGGTTAGAGAGCCGGTCACGTCAAACTGAGAAACTTACGTTTTTGACGTAAATGAATAGTTGTTCTCAATGAGAATACAATTTTTGTGCATTTTATACACATACGTATACGTACTAGATGTAGAGAAGTAAAACGATTTCCATGTTTTAGAGCAGGAATCCGTAAATTGCTTTTTAATTCTGTGTTGGACAATATTCCATCATGTAAACTAGAAGTGTGTCTTCACAACTGTAGTCTCTCCCTCTCCAGTCAAGGAGTATTGTGGATGAAATAATTTCTTCAAGCCTTCGAGGCTTTATGTTCCTCTAGGGTCGAAAGATTTCAGAACACATTTCAATGAATACGCAATAATACAGAATCGGTATACTTAGCGTCCCTATAGCGAGTGTTAGATTACTTAGAGATATTCTGAGCTACCTACAGCTAATTCAGGATCACTGGTTGTGAAATTGTGTTTAAAGTTTGTGTTAGAATTGCGTGGACCTCGTGTACCATTTCAATTCTTCCCGCCTTCATGTACTGTACAGTAAGAGGCGGACTCGTCATTTCGGCACATCATTCGAGAATTATCGCTTATTTTCTTTTTGAAATTCATTTTGCACCGTTTAATCTTGTTCCCCAAATTGTTCCTTAGAGTAATATTAATTTAAAATTACATTTAATTTCGCGTCACGAGAAGAGTCGAGTGTTGCGTCGCGGCTTCCCTTGGTGACAGTATCTACGTTTGGACGACGTCGTATCTGGACAGAATTGCTCTGATAAAAAAAATCTAAATCCAGTTGTGAAAGGCCACTGTTCTTCCAGCTTGTCATTCATTTAACGAATTCTTGCGAAGTCTCGCAGTTCACTGGAAAAACTAACGGGCCAGTTTATTGTGGTCAAGTGAATTTTTTTTTTTTGCTATGAGAATTACAAAATTCTATGATTAAGGGAACAAAATGTATACTTCTAAATATACTTGTTGTTATTATACGTGAAAAATGCAAATAATGAGTGTTACTGCCAAAATTAGAGAACCAAATGTGTGCCTTGAGATAACCTATACTCGCGTGACTATAGGTCTCCTAGTTCATCACCGATACAAGAAGTTATTGTTAAGCATAACAGACGCATCGTCGATTCCCAAAACTTAAAGATTCGAACTTTGTTGTGGTGTGCTTTGATTGGTTCACTTCAGTACGATCTATTTCATCAGTTATAGCTGAATTTATGTGCTAATTTTCGTAAATAATATTACACATGGGGGTTCCTAACGTCACAGTTACCTAGATTTCCGTTACCAAACTTGTTTCATAGCAGAATACAGGTGATACGTATGAATGACAATTATGAACTGGATTACATTTAACTTGACTCGCCTTATAATGAGTGCAGGCTTAAACCCTTATTTTTTACCCGAAAAGCACCCGTAGTAGAATTTTGGACAGTTTCATAAGTCTGCATGTAGCTTCTCCTACAAAGCTAGCTGCAGTCTTGTTGCAAATGTACACGAGACTACACCTATTTTAGCGAACTAAGGTGACTCAAATCGGCTCGCAAGTACAATTGGGGAGTTAGAGAATAATCACAACCACCAGCAGTTTGCTCGGAAATTACTGCATGAACGCTGTCGTCGCTCTTCCGAGTCATCCAATGCTCGAGGTGGCTTAGAGAATCTCCGGAGATTGCCAGTTCCTCTGTGCCATTAACTAGGATCAACAGTTTTAGCTCCCTCCTAGAGAGAAGCACGAGAGTCCTACCTACAGTAACCCTAAGGGTTGAATTATTGAATTAATTTACAGGAACACATAAGCTATGAAGAAAAACGACATCACTCTCTGAAGTTTATTAAGTAAAAAATACGTAATATTAAACAAATCAGTATATAATTCATTAGAAATCTGAAATCGGAACACAAATCAATTAGAAATGCAAAACTGATTGTACAACAACTGTAATATTCCGAAACCAAGCAGTGCTCACATTTACTCGAGCAACAGTTCACCTGAACCTAAAATAACGACAGTCGTACAGGTCAAGTCGGTAGACGCTTTAGTGAGTACATTGGGAGCCGTGTTCACAGCTCACCGAAACGTGAATGGTAGCCGAACTGAAATTCAACCGGCACATCGTTCTCTACGGTATCTGAGAGAGACGTAGATCCCTTTACATGACAATCACAGCCAGTTCGCGGCGTCAAATTCAGAGTGAAATAATATTTTACTTCTTCGAACACAATTTTGGTAGGCGTAGTTTTGTCTTCCCAGCGCGCCATGAGATCACATGAGTTTTTACCCATAATTTTATGAAATACGTCGACATTAACGAGTCATCAACTCTCATTCATTTATAATTTAACCTAAAAATTCAAAGCAATTGAACACAAATATAGAAATACAGCATTATCTCAATGTGACAAAGTGACTTTCTTTTACGTTTTACTCAAAGCAGGCTACACATGTGGCACACCGTCAGTTGTACTCGCACGCTTACTGAATACGAGTCACCCGCGAGTGTAGTTACGACACCGCGAAAACATGCTGTGTACTCAGCACGCCCTCTAATGTAATTCGTACGCATGTCGAGGTTATGCACTTCGCTGTGCATTTTACAGGCTCACGTGAAAGCGCGTGGGCGCTCCCAACACTCACGAGTCGTCGACGTGAACTCAGTACAGGTACGTGTTGACACAAGAGTGTGCTCATGAAATGTACACAGAGTGCACGCTAGGTACACAGCACACACGTGTACTTGAGCTCCCGTGGTAATATTTTTTATGCTTACTGAAGCCTGCGATACCGCACAGCGCTAGCGCTGCGAAGATTATCTCTGTATGCGCTGGGCTAGAAAAAATTCAAAGTTTTTATAATGACTCACAAATTGACTAGAAATTCACACCTATGCACAGAAAAATTACCATAAAATAAAGCATGAAATTCCTTTCATCGAAAAATACAAAAAGAAAGTCGTTGTTAAGCAATATCAAATACTGCATAGAAACACAAGGTAAACACTATTATTCTTGCTGGTAGCATCGCAGCCAGTCCAGCCTCCACCCACTTCTTGATGTTGCTGCTACTAACATACGGGCTAAGAGTACGTCGTATTATATGTATTTACATATATATAGCCGAGATCTTAAGCTAGGGTTATGTGTTTGCCACAAGACCTCGCCGCCATTATGCTTTCTTCTCGAGACACAGCCCACCTGTCTTGACTATCGTTGATAGCGCTTGGTGGCCTAAGAAGCACTAAGGAGGAGCGTGGATCAAACTACGGATCTAAAAGATTGAGTTGCGTGCCAGGGCTTCAGAATTTGACTCTCGTCAGTGTTTTCTTAGCAAAGCTTCGAGACTTCTAACCTAGTTCACCCAATACTCCGTAAACACTCGCTGAAATTCCTGAGTATCAAAGTCAAGCATTGAATCGACATTGAACAGCCTCTGACCGAGGTAGCACCATAGGGAAGCGGCTGGCACACTGCGATACTAAATAAATTGCCGGCCAACAGAACGGTCGCTAACGAAGCACTTCTACGTGGCTTTTGAGAGTACCGACAGGAAACGCAGAACCGAGCGTGCCAAGTTAGTATTGATTCTGCTCACTGGTAAGACGTGCCAGTACAGTAATGCTGAACTCATACGGAAGTTGAAGATATGAATGAATGCAGATTTCAGTAGATAATTATGCCAAGAGGGCAGATTCTATTTGTAGAGAGAATATTTAGTTATTGAATTGAAAGTAGAGGAATAAAAAAATTGAAAACAGAATGGAATGAAAACTGAAGAATGAAATTACGAATTCTTCGGGCTCGCTCGGGTGGGGCTGGGTCGGGAGCTGGCATTTACCAATGACGCAATAAAATGACTTGAGCGATTCCCTGAACTTGCACATTAATGAACAATAAAGCGAGATTTAAAAACACTAATTTGATTCAGCCCGTTGAAAAATTCTGTTCAATGAGAAATACGAGTGTCCTCCCAGCAGTTTTGAAGAAAGGTAAATTTGTATAACGTTTACTTCACAGCGCTATTCAGGACACATTTCCGAGTTTTTCAGACCTACGGAAGACAATGAAAGTGACCTCGCACATTCTTTTCGAAGTCGAGTTTAAGCCGTGGAAGAGGAAGCTTGGGATATCTCATGAAATCAGAAGTCCAGATAGAGAAATAAGTTCCTTAAGGTAAACCTGAACTGCATTTTGATAGAGGAGTTAACTCCGATGAAAATGAAGGGTAACTGAGGCCTAACATAAAACGCTCAACATATAACACAATGTTTTCAATAATACAACATCAAACGGTTCGTAAAAAACTTCGTTAGCAATTTTATCCGCGACATCAGCTCCTCATCACATGACGTCATTGAAGTCTTCTGGAGGCTGGAGGAAGTCTTCTGGAGGCTGGAGGAAGTTTTCTGGAGGCCGGAGAAAGTCTTCTGGAGGCTGGAGGAAGCCTTCTAGAGGCTGGAGAAAGTTTTCTAGAGGTTGGAGGAAGCCTTTTAGAGGCTAGAGAAAGTTCTGGAGGCTGGAGGAAGCCTTCCAGCCGTCCACTGGCCGTAAGTCCTTATCACCTAAACGCATTTTCAGCAAAATATTTAAGTCTTTGGTTAAAATACTATCTATTGGACAGAATATTACGAGATATCCACAATGAACAAAATTGGTCTCAGAGTACCACAGGCATTTATAGATGTACCACTACAGTAGGTATGCGCCCATTTATTTAACTACACAATAACTACAAAGTTTCGATGTTACACGGTCAGCATCAATAAGGCTACTTCACTTTTCATTGGTATAGAAATGCCTAGCGTCGCTACTCCTATAAATAGAACATAAAATAGTAACACAACTCTACCTATTACACGCATGAAATAATTTACATACTTCCTAATACTTCATCAAATAATTTGGAAACAGAAACATCAAACTTCAACACAGACACATAATCCTTTGCTACAACGAATTTCCCCATTAGGAATCAATGAACAACTAAAGAAAATTTGATGTCATTTTATGGCAAAATTAAACTCACGACTTTACATCTCGAAATGTTCATATCGACAATTCCTTTCAAAACGCTAAAAGGAGTAATGAAAGAAAAAACTTTCCTAAATGCAATCGATGATGCCAAGAAACGGTTGAGCAACGCACAGCTACATAAAAAGCATTCGGGATTGTATATTCTAACTCAACTCACGCTTAGCAGTTTTAATTTGCTAAACTATACGCAGTTGAACACACGCCCAACCTGACTCAATATGAGCAAGTCTCTAAGTATGAAATGCACCGCTACGCACAACACCCTTCTTTCCTGGGCTATGAACAATCAATGAAAAATTAGAGTATGATGAATTCCAGTTAGTTAGCTTTCGTCATAGACAACTTTGCTTAGGAGAAGGAACAGCGCATGTTTCCTCAGTCTACTCATTACTGCAGGCGCGCGTACACGTATTTGCAGAAGGCTAAAAATTCCGTGGTTTCTGTTTTTACGAGTTGATGCAGTAACTTTTCTTCCTCTTCAATCATTGTAATAAGAGCAATCTGAAAATTTCCATCTAAAGAATAGGACGTAGCAACACAAAAATATGAGAATCACATTCGCTTAAAAAGGTGTTTTTTACCGCAGTTTTTCTGTATTTTTTCTTCAACTTTAAACTCGGAAAGCTCTAAACACGAAGTATTAAAGTGAAAATAGAAAATTACTCACCTCTAACTGTTTGCAAAGCACAGGCAGAATCAGTAAGCAAGTTCTAGATTGACGTTTCATTTACTAAAATTGATAACGAGAAAATAGTGTTTGGCTCAATGGCTCACGCCATTTTGACACGTCATGAATAAAAGGGAAAGATTTAAGTTATTTTTTCCAAAACTAAAAACAAAGTTTAGTCGCTGAAACCGCCACGAACTTTTACGAACCAACCGACCAGAAAAATGACTGCGTCAATTTCAGAATAGCACAACACACACACACAGCTCCCTCGTAGTGACCTCCGACTTGAGCCATCCGATCATGTGCTACGTCTCCAACTCTCAACTAGCACCACGTGGAATACATGTGCCGAACGAATAACTTTTGAGAGTCACACTCCTCATCGGCAGGGTTTTGGGTTCTACCTTGGAAATTTGAAGAGTCATGACAATAGGCAAGAACTAGAACGTGCTCCGTAAATCCTGTTATATTCCAACAAACATTTCGCCGAAACGAGAATTTGAGACTAGGGAGAAGCAGCGCGCGTACGACCGCGCATACTTAGTAAGCTTATCAAGACAAAACGTGCCTGAGTTATACTATGTAAGAGGGGATGGGAAACCTAATTGGAGCGTCGGGCGCCACTCGGTTTAATCTGCTTGCTCATCTCCCAGAGATCGTCTTCGTCCTTATAGTCCTTGAACTCGTTGAAAAAAGCTATCATCTGCTCGTTGCGCTTGAAGTTGTAGTTTCTGAAATGTAAAAATAAGGTTACAATACGAGCAATTGAAGTTACGAATGATGTTACAATACGAGCAATTGAAGTTACAAATGAGGTTACAATACGAGCAGTGGAAATGGACATTGCACGAGCGTTAAAATACACAAAGAATTTTCCTAATAAAAGACAGACGGTAAAAATCAATAACGGTAATAATTAAAATCAATGATTCGTCATGATAAATTGTCTATTTATTCGTTTGCAGCTTAAACATAAAATCATGTTGCACAGTCTTAGCAAATGTAAACTATTCACTAAAAGAAAAAACGGGCAGAAATACTTCGAAGGAGCAACCAATTTCTGAGTTAATTTTAATTGATGCAGCTAAAACCTTCAAAAATCCAGAAAAACGAGCTCATTTCCGCACTTAATTTACCAGAATTGTAAAACAAGCTATCGGATTCAACACTGGAGCAAATACAAAACTAACATGTTTTTTATTAGAGAGAGTGGTAAAAGTGGCACTCCTTCAAGTGATTTGAAATCTCTAAAATATACGATGGACAAAGACAGAAGCGGTCCCTTATCTACTCACTCTTCTTTAAAGCGACTGAGGTTTTCAAGAATATTGTTCTGCTGGAAGCGCTTCGTGAAGTTCACTAGACCGTCCAAAAGGAAGTCGCTGTTGCCGATGTTGACGAACGTCAAGTCTTGTAATATCAGGCCACTGGAATTGATAATAAATACAGTGCTAATGAACAGAATATTAAAATGCAAGAGATAATATATTAACGTACATTTAACGTGAACGAGGGCTCACATATAAAGTAAATTAATTGTAAACCTATAAATTGATAAATTTCACACAGAATATTTTTGCATCGTTACATTTTCTACGTACACAAAGTTTTAATTTGTAGTTCTATTCGTCCCAATTGATAGTTTAAACCCAGTATATTGATTGGGTAGATTCGATTCCACTGTCTCAACCATCCCTTAATTTAAACAATGCAGTCCTAAATAATTCCGAACTCACATGTAGGGAATACAGGGAGGCTTGGACTCTGCCAGGGCATTCCTGTACGCTCTGAAGGACGAAGAAGAGTCGATAAGAGCGCAGTATTCCTTGAGTCCGTCAGTGATGTTCTTCTGCCACTCAAGTCGGCGAATAGGAGCCGAATCCAGCGCAGACAAAAGTGCCAAATAAGAATTGAAATTATTAATCTTCCTCAAATGCTTCAATATTTTAATGAAATGTCTCACATACTTTTCCCGTTCTCGCGCGTCAGGCTGATCAAGTATTTTAGTGCGAACCCAATACGAAACATTGTTGAAGTGCTCCGTAAACTCCTTGAGGTTTGGCGACCGCTCCTCGCTTTGTTCCCGAGACCAAATGAGAGCCTCGGGCAGCTCGATCTGCGGCGAGAAAACAGGCCAATAAATACAGATTTTAATTATTACTTTCAAAAAATTACGCCCCCGTACGATTTAAAACTAGCGCTACAAACGTAAAAAAACATCACGAATTAAAAAAGGACTGCGAGCAGCTAGTGTGTAGTAGTCCACGTAAGTGATCAGGACGAACGAAGTCGTCGAGGAGCCCGTAACAGGCGGGCTGCGGGCCTAGCAAGGTAACGAGAATTCAGTAGAATCCAAAGCTATTTGAAACGTCCTAATGAACAAGAAAATTTATTTCAGGCATGTTCCAATGAAGAGGAGTACTGTACTTATTAAACTATGGACATGCTTTCTAATCAAATTTTTACGCAGCGTGAACGCCTGAACAACCGGAGGTAGGATGACGTACAATTGATGTCCCGGCAAGCTTTAGGTCTTGCAATTGACAGAATGTTCAAATTAGGTTTTCCATTTTCGATAAATTCTGGGTTCGAAATCCATGGACAATTTATGAATAAAAATTTTCAAGTATTAAATTGAATTTTCCAAGATATCACACAAGCCAGTGATGAATGCGAGATAATTTTAAAAACCGTATTTTCTAAAACTGCCATTCAATTTTTATTAATGGGCACCTATAATTATAACTGTACACACTGTACATCAGAACTCACCTTCTTAAATAGTTCTGCATCCAAAATAGTCAGTTGCTCAGCAATTTCGTATGCCTTGAAATCCAGGAGGGACAACCGCAAAGTTGTAATTGGCTTGGCTGATATACTCTCTTTGCCCTTATTTTCTTCCTGTAACTTTCGAAGCTTCCGCTCTTCTAACTTGTGCACCAGCTCTTTTCTTAACAGCCTGGCGCGATTGAAATCTGCCTTTCTGACTAGCTGGTACTGAAAAATAGATAACTTTTCCAAGAGTTCAGACTCCATGTCAGCGAAAAAGAGCTCTTGGACAATGCAAACAAGTAAAGAAAATGCGTTAGCGGCAGCAGCCTGGGCGCGTCGGTCGTTGGAGCCCATGCTGCTGAATTTGTTGTAGCGGTACAGAAGCTTGTCGACCACCTCATCGGTAGTCATGAAGGTTCGATAAGTTCTCACAAACGCATTTTGGAAGGCTCTATCCTCTTCAGACAGAGTACCTGAACACAATAAATACAATATCAGTACAATGAAGAACTATTTCACATAAATGTGTCGATTGAAAACTCACTGAAGTCACTAAAAATCTTTATAGTAATTACTAGTTAAGTTGAAGTTCTCTATATACGTGAAATCTTATTCAAAAGAACGGAGAGCTTATGCAGAAGCTGAGTTCCCACGAATGAAAAGGAAGAAAATACAAAAAAAAAAATGATAGCGGAGATGGGAAAATCGGAAAAAGCAAAATGGGCACGAAGGATAAGAATCCCGAAGGCCTACCCATAACTGTGGTAATTTAAAAGTGCCCCCTAGGTAGGCCAGTCCCCATTCCATACGATAGACAAACCTAACCCTATTGCCTATCCTATGCCTCCTGAGGGTATCCTTAGAAAAAAATATTTTTTTTTGCAGAGCCCCTCGTGCAGAAACACACAAAGTAGGCCACTCTGTCCCAGGCCTAATCTCCTGGCGACGCCTCGTATTCTGTGACTCAGTAACATTAATAAATGTTCGGAAACAGCTGTAACTCATTATGAAAGATACGCCTATCTTCAAAAGTTTTGACTCATTATACACAGTAGTAAGCACGGACTATGTAGTCTCACGAAGGCCTTTGTAAAATCTCATGCAAAATGAAGATCATAAAGTTACCGTTGCAATGAATTATATATCGATAGCACAAGAAACTTCTTTCCTCCTGTCAAATGACGAAAGTATGCCCTCAGGGTTTATAATATTAAATGAAAGTTAATTTTTAAATAAAAAAGTGAAAGAAAAAGTTACAAGCATACTACGTGAATCGTATCTTTCAATTTAGACAGTTATGCCCACACCTGCTCCTAGCTCGATCTTGCCAGCAGTGCCCCACGATGAGTGTACCAGCAGTGGTACTTGATGTAGGTCAAGACAGTCAGCAGTGCATCATATAAACAACACACACAGCGGTGTAAGGGTTAACCCTTTGTGTCCTAAAGGGGTACCGCAGTCTCAGCCTAGTTTTTACTTCGTACAGTAAACCTGCCAAATTGTGAAAAAAAATTAAAAACCAGGTATTCATATGCCCAGGACTCAAAATAACCAAGTAATGATCAAGAAGGAAAGGGAACAGGAGATCACAAGGAGAATGAACAAATGTTACCATCATGTATGGCGCAGGCGTGAACCAGGAGTGAGTCGGGAGTTCCCCCCCTGATGTTGGGCCCGTCGTCCCCGTCATTGTTGAAGGAAATAAATTCTGAAGCACTCAGCTCCTCCAGCACGCCATGGTCTTCTTCGCCCACAGCACAAATCGGAGACCTGCACATTCAGAAAGATGTTTGGCTTAGCCCAAATGGTTTGAATTGTAAAAATGATAGTTAAGCTTTAAATACTAGCAAGCTTGTTAACTTACGAAAGGTCACCGCGATTACACAGTTTTGTTGTAAGGATATACTTGTGATTTCAAAACCCCACTAAATTGATCTAAAACAATAAGGTAACGCAGTCATAAGGGACCTAAATATGAAATATCAGTCAATTCCATAAATACCTGATGCACTTAATTCATATTTCTAGCTCATCCCCTCATCATCAGTTCTAGAAAATTATTGGTTATAGTAAAGAGCTAACACGTCATACCGTAAACTGACTACATGAGTGTCGACTAACATCAAATAAGTCTTGGCTCCTCAAGACTCGGTCAGCGTGAAATCCCCAAATACTTTACACTAAGCGCTCGAGTGCACGACAGTTATTCACCATTTATTGTTATCTAATAGTATGGATTGTGAACTTCTTAATTTCACGATTTCCCAACATAACACATTTTCTAAAAAAAACCTAGCGATGAGTCATTTACCCTAGCATTAACACAGGGATTATTGTGCTGAATTGTCAGAAGCAGCACCTCGAACAGTGGTTGATCTTACAGGTGCGAACGCTCACCTAGGCTCCGAGGAGCCTTGCTGCCTCTGTTGCAAGAAATCCTCTTCAGGAGACGGGTCCCCAACGCAGTGCGTGTCATCGTCCAGGGACGTGTTGGCCGACGTGGCCCTGTGCTTCTGCTTAGGAGGCAGCGCAGGCTTCGGCTCCGAGCTGCACCAACCAATCACGTCACAGCATTTAGTTAAACTAACTGTGCCATTCTAACCATTGATCCTCTTTACTGTGGCTTCCAGGAAACAATCTATAAGATCTCTTGCATCAGAAAATAGTTAATATGAATGTTCAAGATAAATTTCAAATGAAAATTAAACTAACGATAATTAGCAATTAACATCTTTACACGAATTTTTTCTTTAACAAGACATACGAGTACGTAGACCATCCTAACGCTCTTAAGAACTGGTTCTTTAATGTACTTTCGCTGCCTATCACATGAACCAACTGGAATATTCAAGCGCCGTACGGCATCACAGCTTTCGAAATCATGACCCAACCTAATCATCAACATCGGCATCGCGGATGTGGGACGTGTGGGTTCCAAGAGGGTCTTCTACTATTATATGTAGGTGTGACTGAGTGTGATAAACTTTTTTTACACCAAATCAAGGATAAAATTCCATAGCAGTAGTTCTTAAGAACTGCGTCATTAATGAAGTTGAGTGAGCCAAGTTGAGACACACTCCAACTTGCTGTGGAGATGATACGAAGGGCATCGCGTAATGTGAAACGTAATTGTTAGGCTGCACTCTCTTTCGCTCTTATAATTACGTGACTGAGAACGCCTCTAAGTGAATAAGCTGCGAACTCAAGTGTTTCAGGATCCCAAGCAAAGCCGCTTACACTCATAAGTCATACATATATACGAACCGGTCGGAGACGTCCCTCATACCTAATGCAAAAATACGATATCGAAATCATGAAAACTGAAAAAGAAACATTTTTTCAGAAATTCCACAATAAACTAAAAACTACTCGCCGAGTCTAGGAGAAAACTTCCAGAGCGCACCGCTATCTACCAGGTTCAAAAGTTGTGCTACCACGACAAATGTATGGAATTAACAACCATAAGGCAAAGTGAGCAAGAAATACTATAGTAAAAATAGTAATAAGAGAGTACATTTTATGTTAAGCAAACAAAACTTTGTGATACCAAACTGCTTTTTCGACTAATAAATAAAACAAACATCTATGCACGAAGACATTGACCAAGACAAAACGAATGTTTAAAGCGTCTTTTACTTGTGGACACAGTATTCGTTAGTAAGCTTGATTACCTGAAAACAACTTCACTTGTAATTATCTGAAAAGCCCTTCATTTCAATTTCACGAGTGACCATCCACACTGAGAGACGCTTTCCAAATCAAAGATACATTCAGCGCAAAGACGTCGATGCACGCAGGAGGGAACTTACGGATCTGCCAGTATGTGCTCGAAAGAGGCGATGTTGAAGGAGGCACAGCGCACGCTTATGAGCTCCTGCGTCTCGATCGAGTCCTCGCCTCCATGCTGAGATAAGCGGTTCACCAGGGACACGTACTGGTTCACATCTGCAAACCACGGACACGGAACGTCAATTGACTGCCAGTGACTAGGGGCCTCAACCCTGTCTACGTGCTGCACAGGGTCGTGAGAGATGAGAAGGTCTCTGCACGCCCACAGCTTAAATAACTGGCAATCAAAATAGATTGATTTCCCAGTTAACAAACTTAAATTTCTTGTTCGTTGACGTTTACGACGAGATTTAAAATATTTTACTCTGAAGCATGGCATACGAATAAGAGCAGCACACTTAAGAATAATAAGTGCACGCACTTCATTCATATGTAGTCAGTCTCTAGTAAGAACATGGTAATGCCTACAGAAAAATTCTTGCTGACCAATTGAGAAGAAGTACAGCTATTCGTACTGGAGCACAGAACTCGGAATCAAGCGGAAATACGACCAGGTTCATACGAATTCATAAGCACGAATTTTCAAATCAGTTACAGAATGCATGCAAGATTTAACAAGTTCTGAATATCAAAAGTTGAAGGCAGGACTTTAGCAACGAACTAACGTTTCGTTTTCTTAGGCGGAATAGGAGGGGGCTCATCTCCCGAAACAGGGGGGCCTTCTGGGACGGTGTGACGCCACGTCTCCTGACACGTGCTGGAATGATAGCCACTACTGCTGCTGCTGTTGGAGCTGCTGTTGCTCTGCATGCTGCTGTTGCTGCCGCTGTAGCCGGCGCTCTGAATACTGCTGTTGCTCGAGCCTTTCTTCGGAGGGACGTCAGGACTGCCGTCGCAGTCCAGCACCTGCTCAGGAGGCAACGCGCGTCGTCATGGAGGAGTGATGGGGAGTTACGTGCAGACCAACGTTAGCGGTCTCGGGAAAATCCACTCGATATGCAGACTTAAGCAATTACTGCCACATAAAACGCGCTCGAAGAAAAGCATGAGTGGAAGACACAGCTTTTACCTTATCGGCCCCATGCATGAAAATAATAGCTGAATTTTGAACCTAGGCATATCGCGAACGCGTCACTATTTCATAAGAAAAGCTCTCGATGAACCTATAATCTATGGACGGATAATTAATTCACGCCAAAAAAAAGCTTACCTCGGAACCACCATCCAATCCACCACCTTATGAATACTGTCAAAATAAGCCAATAACATAATGTACTTATGCATTTCATACCGCAGGGAAGGAAAACGTGTCCAATCCAGGCGAAAGTCACAAAAATTCATCCGATCTAGGATCTGTCCAGTCTGAGGAGGGGCCAAAATGGGAGCTCCATGTTCATCTTAACTCTAAGAGCTATTCGTTATCTCGCATACCTTTCAAACATTCGTTGGGTCTGACACACATTTTGAAGAAATCAAATGACACACTAATCAGCATAATTTCTTACATTGAATGCAATACACACCCAAAATAACTTATTTCTTTACATAAAGCGTCGAAATACTAAATCTAAAATTCTAACACAAATGGTATGTACACTTCTGAATGCCTCTTAGGGTTAAGATGCACCGGTCGGCAGAGACCATCATTACAAATACAACGATAACCGTTACTGTCACACAGAAAAGACAAGGAATCCCTAAAGCAAAGTGTTAAGAAGAAGCAGGCAGTGCCTTACCCTCGTTCCCAGAGGCGAGTTTGCAGAAGTGTTGCGTGTTTTGGCCGGCAACTGAGGAGGCACCGACAGACTGTGCACGTTCGTCAAACTATTCGTGTCGCCCTAAATGGAAACCAGAATGTCAGTGAGTAAAAATGACCTCGGTCAGTTCGAAAGAAGATGCCAGAAGCGAAATAGACTAATCATCCATGAAACGTAGGAAAATTGAATGCTCCCAGAAATAAAGAAGGAATTTTCTAAATCCCGAGGAAAATTTTTATGAAATTTGGATACCTGCTAAATAATAGATAAACATCCCGAGGCATCTAACATCGCAAATTCTTCGGAAAAATACTCGAAAAAGAATCAAATAAAATGCTTTAAAAACAACGTTCATTATCATTCATGTTGCTTGAAACGTCAAGACTCCTCGCTGCGTTTTTCAAGTCTTGGCGATCGATGACCATAGATTGAAAAAATCCGCGAATAAAACAGGCAATAACAGCAAGCCACGAAAGCAGAAAAATCGCTACAAGCAAAGCCAACAAATGAACGGCGGGTAACAAGTGCTAAAATAATAGCTAAAAATGTCCTGAAGCACAGAAATTGAGGGCAGTTCAAAAAGCATCTGGAAAGTCAATCATTTTTCGAAAGCGTACGTATCAAGCAGGGATCTATGAGAGCACCAAGAAAACCAACCGTGGCCGATGAGTCGTGAAGCCTTAATTCGCATAGGAAATCACACAATATAACTCAACGGTAGCGTGATATAAAGAACATCACGTAAAAATCTGGTGTACGACTGACAACAATGAAATAATTTCTAAACAGAAAATTCTGCGTCTACTCCTCATTCATTAAAATAAACTTCACTGAAGTGCCTGACTTTTTCAAGAGCAACTAAATATAAGCAGTAGTCTAACTTGAACACTCGAATAAGTTTGTAAAATACGATGCAAGAAAGTTAGCCTTTGGTCAGTTAGAGAGCATTGAGCAAGAAAAATGTTATCCGTCGCTGTGAAGAGTAAGCGCAAAATTTATTGTCTGTACCTGGTGCCAGGAATACAATTCATTACTTTTAATTAACATGAAAGAATATCATGCGGTCAGAAATATAATAATCTAAAATTAATTAGCTCTAGACCATTTTCGCAACACGACTGCAGCAATGAATTTACCATCAGTTCGTCTGAATTTTTGCACAAAAGCAGTGGTTCATCTCTATAAATTATGACGCTCTAACTTATTACAATATCCTAAATTAATTGGAAGCAAGATGAAACCCCTAATGAAGAATTTTCGATCAATAAATTACCGATTAATGCGAAGGCAGAAAGCACAGATGTCGTCGACTGACATGCAGAACCATTTATTGAAAACATCATTAGTCAAGCAGGGCACTCGCTGAGAAGTAAAGCTTTGTAGATACCGAAAGAGCAAAGTTACGCTCTTTTTTTAGCATAAACCTGAGTGGACGGATTGTAACTTTAGATACAACTTTACGAAACGAGAAGAGTGACGTATACCAACAAACCTCACTGCCCGACGACAGCGTGGAAGATGAGGACGATGTTGAGGATCGAGTGTAAGAGGCAGAGGACCGGTGCAGTTGCTGAGTGTAACATACCGAGGAGCTACTCTCCATGTGCACGCGAGTCTCACATATTTTGCTCCTGCTGTAGTTGTGACTCTGCGTGATATTCGTGCGAGAGGAGCTTAATAATCAACGTGTAAATTTCTCCTTAGAACTAACAGCCGCAAAGCAAGCGTGAATCACATGCTAAATGTGTGAGGTATAAAACTAAATCCTAGTTGTGTGCTGGTGCAGGTATGGTGAATGAATGACCAGTAGGATCAATCTAATCAGGCGACCGACGAGAGACTAATTCGACATACGCATCTCATTAGCACGATTATGCAGCCTAAAAGACCCCCAATTGATGAAACGCATGTTTATTAACAAGCTAAAGCGTATTGGGGAGAGGCATAATCGTGCACAATGGCATTAACATAAATCTTCTTTTACACTTTTTGACGTGTGCTTTAGCAACACACCGGAAAACTCGTGTTATTCATTACTTTTTGTCTCACCAATCTGCAAATGAAAGTACATAGAATATCTCGGGTAAAAAGTGTCGGGATGAACTTAGACTTGTTCCTTTCATAGGTCATTTCCTGTATGCTCATTCACCACCACAAGCTCATTGGGAACTTAAAACAGATTTTTTTATCTTCAGATGCATAAAAAATCTCGCGTGCAAACATAAATCAACAAAGAGCAGCTATCCAGCTAGAAATTACTAGGAAGTGCGGCCACCTAGAGGTTGTGACGTATAAAGTCATGCCGTATGGACAGTATCAATAACAACATACAAAATGATAAAGTACATAGAGTTCCAGCTATATGTACAATTATGTAGGGCCGGATTCGCAAAGTAACGAAAGGTTCCAACTGATAAGCAATGTCCAGCGAACTAATCAATTGTGTAGGATCCGACAACAAAATTTAGAAGAGTTTGAACGGATAACGAGTAAGTTTGAAGCTTGTTAGCCACGTTGAATGTGATCTACAGAGAGCGAAAAGAAAGAAAAATTTAGTTTGAATTTAGAAAATGGGGAACCTATACACAAGGTGTGTTCCCACACAGGATTCAATGCGCATTGAAACAGCAAGTTAAGAATGAAGAAGATAAGATAAACAAGAGATAGAGAAGAAGGAAGAAGATGTGAACATCGAAAGAACTAAAGTAGGCACGAAACATAGAAGTCCCAAAGGCCTATCTATAGCTGGGTTACCTAACAGCGCCTCTGGGGATGCTAGTCTCCATAGCATACGATATGAAAAACTCAACTAACCTAATCCTGATGAAGATCCTCAGCCCCTACCCCCACCCCACCCAGGTTTAGGTTTTTTCTGAAGAAGGGTTTTAACTGATGAACCATACCGTGTTCGAGGTAAAATAGTTCAAGGCAAATCATGAGCCAACAACTTCCAAATCCCTACAAGAAAAAATTCTCGAATGTAGGAAAGAGCTTTGTGCACATTGTTTGTTAAATGACAAAAATGAGCACAAATACGTCCAAAACACTTATGAGCTCAATAGTAAGTAAGTCAATAACTGGTCAGACGCATAACATGGATGTAAGTAGGTGTATGAACAGGAATCAGTAAACGACGTCGCTCTATGGTATACAGATACAGAGGCATCCACACGTCTCCCGTGAAAATAAAATTTAATCTCTAATTTAGTAGTACACTGCCACATTACATAATTTCCCCATGTGAACAGTACTAAGAAAATTATTAACTTTGGCCAAAAGAGCTCCATGAGTCTCTGGGGTGAAGGACACGAACGACCCCATGTATATTTTATGTTCAATTCTCATTATTTATGCAATGATTCAGAGAAAAATATCCGAAATCATAAATCGAAGAAAATTAGCAAAACAATCAAGACGTGAAAAAATGCATCAATTCGGACGAGCACTAATTGAGAAGAACGAAAACAATGATAATATTGAGTAAGAAACTGAATCATTCTCATTTGACCCCAGTGCAATCCTTGGACAGCAACATGCGACGACCAAACAAGAGAGTTTGAACACAAGCAAGTGCATGGGGTACATCTGAACTTAATACGGGATAAACTTAATATTTTCAATTCGCAATACTGTTCTCGGACTATCTGAAAGAAAGTAAAAATTGCGAGCTGTGAAAGACTCAAAAGTTCTTCTTACCTGGAAAATGTGTACGGAGTCGCTGCGACCTGAGCCATTCATCCCAATATTCCTGTAAACAACACACACACTGGTGAGCACCCTGCAGTAGTGTAGTTGCTTCACGTTATTACATTCACATTCTCCCACCTACCAAACATACAAACGGAATCCGCAACCTGTTCTCAAACTTGGAATCTCTAAATTTGTCATGGGTCTTGAAAAATTTCTCATGAGCGTATAGTCCCCAAAATATGCTAAAGAACAACACCTTCCAGCGATGCCCCTGGTAGACTTCACGAGAAAGCCACTTGAATTGACAAATAATACTGCAGTAAGCCAATGAAATATACGTAATGCATACCGTATACGAAACAGAATAATACTCAAACATTAGAATATGATTTAAATTAACACTCCCCAGTTTACTCATTCGTTCTCCTGAACAAATACTGCAAACGGCCACAATACCCCACATAAAAAATCAGACACCACAATGCATCGAGTAACAAGATCGTTCCATATATAGTCTAGATCGTTCAGGACTACTCTGAAGTGACCATTTTCACACAAACAGTAACAACGTTCCCGTAACGCCTACGCTTGTAACATTTAGCGTTTATTTCATTCCTCAGCATTCAAGCACTCCTATTACGACTTAGCACCCCAAATACGTATCATTACAAACACCTATGGTCTTATTAATCAACACAGTGTTCGCTTTCTACTTCCCTTCGCTGAGCAAACCTGGTAAAGCAAAATGAACAGTAAACTTACAAATGGCCAAAATGCTCGGCAAGATGACTGAAGCTCTGCGGTCGAAATTCTGCGCTTGCACAGTTCACAGCAACGGACGATGCCAGGTCGAGCTTCATGTCCTCCGTTGCGTGCGGCAAGCCCATGCTGCGAACGCGAAAATGTTATGAATCGACTTTCGTTAACCAACTCTGCGAAAGGTCAATTGCAGATTGCACATCAATTTTCATGACAGGTTTAGCAACGAATCATGATTCGTTAATTACCTACTTCAAAACGTACACTAGTTTTTTAAAAGCAAAGAGAGATGCCGGGTATCTCTAGCATACACAGGTTTCAAGTGAGCAATGCAACTAAAATGCAGGTTATGGAACCTTTAGCAACCGTCGCTAACCAAACTGAGAAGATAGAAAACATTTCTGCACCTAACGATCACATCAAATCAGGGAAACAGTAAGACCTCTCACTTGTCATTATCGTGGTTAAAGCTATCGAGACTAGAGGCGGGGGACATCTGAGACGGGGAGCTGGTGTTGGTGATGGAAGCAGAGCTCAGCCGGTGGCCACAGTCGGAGGAGTCGAGGCCGTTGTGGCCGGGGCGCGGTGTCAGCGCGCCATCCCCAGGGGCGTCATGACAGGTGAGCTCCTTGCCTCCACCTGGTGGGAGAGGAAAGGGTGGTCAGCGTTAGGAAAGGCTTAGTTAGGCAAGATTGCAGTTTGTTTGCCGTTTTTCAATTTGCTGGCTCGGTTGAAAGTTTTTCTTTTCAGTTTCATGGGTTTACAATTGTATCAAGAAAATGTGTCAGTACGCAGAGGACGCGATTTGTTCTATGAAGAAAATAATTCATCTCCTGAGAGCGAAATGTTTATACGTAATACACACTTGGTGTATAGATACATCTATGAATACATGATATACAACAAGCCTACTATATCCTGTAAACAAAATAATTAAAAAAAATGGGAGCCTCTCATAAATTTTAAAAGCAATACAGAGCTACATATTTGACATAATTCTCGCTACGCCCTACATTCAGAGCGTATCTACAACCTTTCCCATAGTACCTTATTTCATTTTCAATTAGAAACTTGTATATATTGGGATCTTTTGAATATATATATTTATCTTATATACATTTACAATTAGAAACTTGCACGTATTAGGGTCTTTTAAATATATATATATATATTTATCTTGTATATATTTTCAATTCGGAACTTATATTTTTAAAGTAATGAAATTGCGTTTTTAACTATTTAGTTGCAGGTGAGGGGCTTTAAAAAATTAGGAACTAGATCTTAAAGTGCAAATACAGAAAAAAGCCTGCGGACAATACAATTCAGAAGATATTCCGAGAGAACCCGTGTCAATGGTTAAAGAATTAATACACAATAATATCACTCAAAATTTTCTTCATTTATTCGAAAGTAACAGGTACGCTGGTGTGGGCAAAAATTTCAACCGTCATTATCCTGCAGCAGACCAAGTATGTGACGCGTACAGTATGCAGGCAGGTCACGAGAGTTCCGGCCACGCTCACGACTGAAAATTTCTGCAAACGTGCCTCGGCCTACATACAGGGGTGTTGCATGCATTAAACAGTCAAAACACACGCAGCAAACAGTCAAAACACACGCAGCAAACAGTCAAGACACACGCAGCAAACAGTCAAGACACACGCAGCAAACAGTCAAGACACACGCAGCCAACAATCAAGACACACTCAGCAATTGAGACACACTCGACAACTGAGACACACCTAGTCCGCTGTCCACAGACTCCCGGGCCCTTTGGGACGTCAAAAGAGGACTGCTAGCCAACGACTGGTTGAAGTCAACGGAGCGCACGAGGGTCACTCCCCCACTCCCCCCGCGAGGGGCAGCCTGAGAGTGGCCCACTGTGTTGTACTGAGGGGAGGACGAGTTCGAGCGTGTGTGGCTCCGCTGTTTGGGCGGCAACGGGGGCGGCACCGATTGGCTGTTGGTGGAATATCTTATGAGGAATTGTAGACTGAAGTACGTGAAAATAACGTAGAACACAATCAAGACACTTTGAAAAAATACGAGAATATTCCCCGTAAAATTTAAGTTATGGGGAAGTTGAGTGGTTGATGCATACAGAGTATCAAAGTAATGTATGAATTTACTCATAAATATTAATTTAAATTAAGCTACTTACTTTCCCTAAACGCATTCGTTCGTAAGTGGTCATAGCTCTCTTATCTATCTGCCATACCTTACCAGAATCTTCACAACACAGATAGACTCACAGATTACCAATACTGTGCTCAAGCACCTACGACAATTTTGTTGAAGTGTCCTAACGGTTACAACGATGGAACAAAAATACCCACACTGCTTTTAGTTTCCTCTGACACAGCACATACAAAAATATAAGGTTGATGCCATTAAGGATGCAATGCTTGTCACCACGAACAATTATCTTACTGTAATCGACGGTTCACAATGAATATCTCACACTGGTTTCATTTTCTTGACCTACAAGTCCACGTCACCTGCAACCAGGTCTCCGCGGTGTTAAAAGCCCTGGGCTGTGGGGCGGGGGTCCGGGGCAGGAGTCGGCTATTGAGGGGCACAAGGCGTCGCGTGGAGCTGGGCTACCCACAGCCGTTTCGGCCCCGCCCTCAGGTTGACGTATGATGGAGTCCGAGCTGAGCGAGTGGCTGAGCCTGTCATACGAAGTCTGGTCAGAGCTGTCGCAAGGGGACGAGTTACGAGAACAACTCGAGGAGGGGTGGCTGGAGGGGCGCGAGGATGAGGAACAATCCCTGTGGCAGGAGGCAGAGCGAGGGGAGGCTGGGGTGGAGCGGCGACATGGAGGGGGTGACGGGGACTGGGTCGAAATCGTGGGTAGGGACGACAAATCGTTTTGTAGGTTGAGGTCATCTAAACTGTCATCGACGTCATAACTGTCAAAAGCAAAAAAATTAAAATAAAATCAACGTGAGAAAAGAAACAACGCGTACAAAATAAAATTAGTCCTCTGAGTAAAACTTAATAGGCAACGAATTTCATCAACGAAAGTATTGTAAATCAAAATATCAATGAAATCAGAACAAAAATATGGGTTTTCACACGGTAGAGCTAAGAACATGACAGAATGTATTCACAGCTTATGCTCTGAAGGAAATTCAGAATTGAAAGTACTGATAAACATTTCATCAAACGTCAAATAATAAATGAATACATTGAAGTAATATAATCGAATGGTAAAAAACAGTAAAAATATCACAATAGACAAGACAACAAAACAATACAAAAATCATCTATTTGCTACAAAAAAATGTTCGGAGAATGGCGCAGGTATAAATGTGGGCATCAAGCCTTGCACTTCACAAAATCACGTCCGGAATCGAATAAAAAATTTACCATATTTCCAGCAAGTTTGAAGTTATTCACGCTCAAAACACGTTTGGAAGTCCAGGGGGTGCCAAGTTTAGAATATGTCATTCAATAATGTCTGAATTTTTCAGCGAGTGAAGCATTTTACTCACAGCACATGATACAAATAAAAACGCACATCGCTTTCCACAGTGGCGACCGCGACGTACTCGTACAATTATTTTGACGATTTACAAATAAAATTATCTTGGAGATTTGAAATTTCGATTATTTTGCCAACTACGTTTCATTTAGCTTTGTATAAAGAACTAGCTGCAGCCCTATGCATATGTGCAATACGGCTATACGCAACTTTTTATGAAAAACTAGCAGCCTCCTTACGCAAGAGGATCGCCGTACGGTCGGCCCCTTTTGGGCTGTGACGTCACGCATTAGTAACAGTGGTGCACGTGGGGTCGAATGAACACCATGTTGGGGCAGGAATACCTGGGAGGTGTGCGCATGACCACAGGCGTCCTAGAGATCTCATCGGACGCCTCCTCATCTCTGTCCTCCTCCGCCTTGAGGCGCCGCTGCTGCTGACGAGCCAGCTCCGCCAGGGCCTGTAAATGTCACTTTCTTGTTAGCGTCTAATCATTTGCTCGTGTTGTCACCTCCAAAACTACTAGTATTTCTGTTATTATCGTCAACTTTATTATTCATGTTATCATTGATTTTATTGCTACGTTGCCATTACTGTCACTACAATTGAAGTTCCTACTATAGCTATGAGTATTTTAGCACTTTGTATCAGTCTCATTGCTGATTTCTTCCTGATATATTAGACCCAAAAAAATTTCACCCAGGTTTACTTGATCTCACAAGACCAAAATAAATTTCCTCGAAGCAAAACATGAACCAGCTCCAAGAAGGAAAGACTAAGAATAGGGTAAATCCAGCGCACTAAACGAGTGAACTGTTGAAATAAACTCAATAGAATTCCCTCATTCGCCACTCTTTTTAATAAACGCCGCAAGCGTATACATTGGGAGGAATTATTTGTGCCCGCGTAAATTCATCATAATGCAAATTCCTAGAAAGCCAAAAATGCGCAATAAGGATTGGTGAGTAAAAATTAGTCGATAAAATCAGCGGAACCCGTTCGGCAAACAGAGCACCGCAGTCCTTAGGGAACGGCTCCGTGGCCGAGTCTCCAGAGAAAAATATAATAAACAAGCGTTTAACGCGCACGGTTTTCTAACCTAATGCAAGCAAATTATCTTCGTGAAATTGTTCAGTCAAAAAGGTTTCTTCGAATCTCATCACCCGTGAATGCGAATATTAAGTCTCTAACGACGTCGCGTGAGACTAATTAAAACGCATCAAACAAGGTCCATGCGAGAACTTGTTCTAATCGGTCACAGTTGTCTAAAGCGCAGTAGCCAGGAACAGCCGGGAACAGCCTGAAACAGCCGAGAACAGCCTGAAACAGCCGAGAACAGCCGAGAACAGCCTGAAACAGCCG
>VOMN01002878.1:31501-61227 GCA_014899125.1 Orchestia grillus
AGCCTGAAACAGCCGGGAACAGCCGGGAACGGACTGAAACAGCCGGGAACGGACTGAAACAGCCGGGAACGGACTGAAACAGCCGGGAACCGCCGGGAACAGCCTGGAACAGCCAGGAACAGCCAACAACAGCCTGGAACAGCCTGGAATGAAGTTTTCTGTTCCCTGTCAACGAAGGGGTGGGCAGAACTCGCACGTACAAGGGTGGCATCCTCGACGCCTTTGACGACGCTGTGCACGGACGTCTCCCTCGGCTCATCAGGCCCGTCGAGCAGCACAGCGTCGCTCCACCGCACCAAGTTGGCCAAGGCGAGGTGGAGTGCCCGCTTCAACTCGCACAGCCGCGGCACTCTGTCGTGAATAAGATGGAGGCTTACATACTTCTTCCTGGTAGCCAAAAGTGGGTCCAAATAGTATCAACTTCAGTACATAAATGCAAGCAGGAATTAAAACATGAAGAGAGGTGTCGCATGTAATATATTAACATATAGGCGCGATGAGTCGGAAGCACCGTACTCTAATTACCATATTCTGTATCATATTACCTATACATATAGTTCGTCTTCACTAACCAAACCTATAAAAAATACCATCACCCATAGTGTGCCAAAAATAGTTGATGGTTTGATTGAATCATTAGCTAATTTAAATATTCCTATTCAAAAACAGTCTTACCAACGGTATTTGTGTCCCATGTCACCACCCAATGTGCGTAAATTTAGAGAGCAAAATTTTTTCACCACAGTCAGATTAACAAAAACACAAACAATTTGTTACTTTGTAGGCTCTCAGAGAGTCTAAGTAATCACCTGTCCTCGATTAAAAAAAAGGTTCTTTTATATACCCGCACCCATTAACAAGAACTTCTGAACAGTGGTGCAGGGGATGCCTGAACTTTTGCTTCGTTAAATTCATGAACGACACAACGCTGGCCATAGCAGCTACAGTGCTATCTCCAACAGCTCAAGTACGATGTGGGAAGAGCGGTTACAAAGAAGCGTATTCGAGTGAAGTGTCCTAACACCGCCCCACTCCTGCCACAACTTACTTCTTAGGAAAAAGGTCTTCGACAGCCCTCGTGAACGAAACGACCATATCAAACACAACCGTGGCTGAGCCAGGCAACATGTCCGTGATTTGTTTGACGACCGTGTCCTTGTAGAACTTCAGAGCTCGCTTCACGTCCTCTTCGGCTCGCTGAACGGATGTACTGACCGCCGAAGTGGTCGCAATGGTCTTCACTGTAACAAAAATGTAATGTTTACTATAGGTACAAGTGCGTTGCCTTCTATACCTACTCTATACTAGCTGCTCTATTTATGCTGCTCAAGAGCATTTTCATATATTATTTCATAGAAAAAGTAGATAATAGTCAAGTCTTGATGATATTATTTTAAGAGCCTGTGATAACTGTGTCTTTTATGTTGGAAATAATGAAAGAATGTTGATATTATTTGTTAATTATATTTTCGCACACTAGTCTCTTCAATATCTGTGATATAATCTAGCGAGACGACTAAGACCATCGGATTAGGCCTGTCAAGTTTAATCATCTCATGACCCATTTAAAGGCAAAAAAAAGTTGTTCTAATTTACTGTAAAGAATTTGATACAGAATAATAGAATTTGAAGTTAGAGTGTATTGTAAACGAGAACAGTTATGAAGATCACAGGTGATGGGCACCCATTACGATTGTAACTTGCATCCTACTATCTTTACACTTCACAAAAAATTGTTCATTTCATAACATGAGAATATGGAACAAAGTTTCACACACTGATAACGGCCACAATAACGAAGTCACCAAACAAGCTGGGGCCCACAATCGGAACAAGAGATGCGAGACTTCCTGAAGTTTCACTGAAATTTCAGAGGCCGTCAACAACGTAAACAGTCGAAAACTCATACGAAGACCTAGCAACCTAACACCTCTTTAAAAAAAGGGTTACTTTCAAACACGACAAGTTGAGCTTTTTCCGGAGCTTGATCCTTGATGGAAATAATTGAGAAAAAGTACTTGTAAAATATATGATTGATGCGAACTGCAGTCAGCTGCAACTCACCAACTGTCGAGTTTCTAACGGCGGCGGCACTCGTTGGTTTCTTCTTATACGGCGCTTTCTTGAAGTTTGAACGGAACAAATTTCCTTTGTTTCCCTTCGGTGTGTCTGCACAAAAAAGAATAAAGTTGGTTCTTGCAACAATTGTACATAAAATGCAGAACGTGAGAATGAAACTCGTGTTTTAAATTTGAATATCACCAGTGCATGTAACGATGGAACCATAGTTTTTACTTTCATTCGTGGTACATCGACAACGTAATTTTTTTAAATTTTCAAATTGATTTCACATTTCAAACAGAAACATTTTCTCAGCAAATTTTAAATAATTATATAGTTAAAACATAACGTAATGTTATAGAATAACTAGTAGACCCTCTCGCTGAAAATGGCTGCGCAAATGTTAATTTCTTTAAGATATCCTCATATCTAAATCTGATATAAAATGTTTTCAGCATCACTGATACAGACTGCCTTCCCTGATAGTCTTGTTGATTCGGAATATGGACCCGGGAACTTTCTTCTACCTAAATCCTTATGAGCGTGACAGAGAGACGGATGGAAGGACAGACCACCCAACCCTGAGCTATTATTATATAGTGGATTTAGAAGTCACAACAAAAGTTTAGTAATATTTGAAGCAGAAATGTACGCGAACATTCCTATAAACGATGTCTCACAAATATATATACATCACTTTGGAACATCAATAATTCGCGTAACATTAAGCTGCATTTAGCTCACTCAGTCTCGTTAAACGTAGCTATTGCACACCCATATCTCAGCGAATGCACTGTATTCATGATACATTACAATCTTTTCAAACCTGAGGTATACATTTTTGTCGAACTTTAAATGGGACACTTATAAAATGTGAAACTTTGTATTGACAATATTGATTCTCAACCTGGGACTGACCGAGGTCCTCTGTGGTCCTCTTGGACCTCTCCGCGGTCCCGTACAAGGGACTATAAAGTAAAACCAAGGGACTTAATTGAGACCGCACACCCAGGCTATTTACAGGCCCGAATCTTCGAGTTAGTATACCTCTTCACCATTTAATTGTCCCCGGACAGCAAACAATTCTAAAATTGCTAAGAGAAAACTCTTCAAAAACTCTCACAAAGGATTGAAAACCACTCCTCTACAATAAAAACGGCACGGTAGCATTGATACGGTCATTTGCTCGTGCTGTGGTGGTTGTCGAGGTGGTGTGGCGATTGATGAAGTTATCGTGCCAATACGATGGATTCCGCAGGTTCAACCAATAATGCACGCTCATGGAGCACTGGAAATTCCTGCTGCTCCGCGTTATACTACCGTCAACCTAATCCAACACTCGCCAGCGTACTATAAATGGCACGCTTATATAAATAATTGTTTTTTCTTACTTGAGAAAAATAATGATTAAATATTTGCTCCACACTACTTGAACATACTCCTTTGAGGGCAGCCTCCAGGGGAGCACAAATTTAAAATGAAAAAAATATGTGCACATATCAGGCACTTTTAAGTCAATGAAGTCTCAACTCGCACCATGGTTCACAAAACATTTGTGATTAATAGTGTACAAAAACGTCAAACAAACACAAAACAAACGTTCTAGAGTCTGATAGTAGTCACTTCAAAAACATGCGCATATGAAACATGTCAACCCCATGATAAATGAATTCTAAATCCATTTTTAACGAGACCAATACGGGACAAATAAAATGGTTGGCAATAGACCAAAGACTGCCAGAAACTAAACTGCCTCGAGCCACCGAGCAGACGAGGAGGTGGTCAAGCGCCGCCGCCGGGCGCCGTCCACAGCGATATGGCGAGGGCACAAGACGCGCCAGCATCGCTCCACTTCTGAGGAGCTATCGAGCGGGGGCTGGTGTTGCTCCTAATACCTATACCCCAGCCGCTCTAACTTGAGCCACAAAGATTTCTCGTCCTAAAATAGCCCCTCGATGAGAGTGCAAAGCCCTCAGCTTCCCATAAAGTAAATGGGATAAACTCGTTCTCGAAATACAGCGACAGCGAAATAGAAACGGAAGAAGCTCACTAGTCAATTTCAGTTCACATTATTATTATTATTATTATTATTATTATTATTATTATTATTAATCTTGTCATTGGTTGGTTTCCAGCTCCTTAGCCCCATGTAATTCCATCTTAAGAGAGCGAAAAGACGGGATCATTTGGTATGGACTTAAGAAAGCGTGGAATCTACGGCACAGGTGTACCCCTACACAAGATCCCCTGCGCATAGTAACAGTAAATTAAGAAAGAAGAAGCAAAAAACAAATAACATAAGCGAAAACACGTGAAAAAGGGAAGAAGCACAGTGGGTACGAAAGATAAAGTCCCGAAGGCCTAGCTAGAGCTGAGGTAACCTAACATTGCCCCCCTGGGGACGCTAGTTCCCATAGCATAGGATAAACAGACATAGCTAACCTAACCCTATTGCCTACAGCCTACTCTATGCCCGTTGAGAGGTTTCACCTTATATTGGCACAGAAATATATTCGCTACAGCACTAAAAAAATTTGATTCTGACCTTTGATTTTAGATTTGGAAAATATTACATTCCATGAGGCTTCAGTATTCATACTAAACTTAATCGTACTATTTGACCACTAACAATTCATACGCCTAGTGCCCCAGCTGCCTGTCTCCACTTCTCCCAGTCGTAACATGGAATAAATATAATTCTCATTCACTGGTGTCATCTTTAAAAAAATACTACAATCACACTCGTTTGATTCACACAACACTTCCACAGGAAATACGACATTAAGCACTGAAGTTTGACTTTGATTTAAATTACGACATTATGCACTGAAGTTCAAACTCATAACAAGACGCACAAAGTCACACATGTATAAATCATCACAAACATTCCTGCTACAAATATATTCAAAATAATGCAAATACTTTTCGATTTAATAAACAAAATTGCACACCATCAGAATGGCATTTGTCGCCTTAAATTACGACCACTCCACACATTTAAGAAAATAACTATTTGATTGATTGCAATGACCGTAATAACTTCACAAAACCGCATTATTAAATAATTATTTTTTATAAATGAAATAATTACTTATTGCAAATATCGTGAAAGCTTCACATAAGATCATCTGTTCGACGAAGCGATCATCACAGTAAAATTCAGTGAAGTTTCAACTTCGGTGATGTCATGAGAGCTCAACATAAGTGCCATGTTTGAGTCGCAAACATTGAGAGACTCAAACACTTCGTAGAGACGTAATAGTGAAAGGAGAAATGCAAGACAAATGAAGACATTTGTGCAACGAGTCCATATTACGTTACACTGGTCCCAATCACGGCAAAAACACATAAAAGGTAAAGAAAAAATACAGGCCCATAAAATATCTCACAATAGATTCCTGCAACTAGAATAGCACATTCAGCTGTAAGACGAGAACCTGCATTTCCTTCCATTGCCCATCGCCACCAGTTTGCCTTCAATCCAGGGAACGTGAACTCCAAAGAGAGACAGTGCTGGTGGAAATATGTCCTCCTCGTGACAGAAAAACAGAACCTACCTACACTACACAATGTGTTTAACGAACAATCAACGGTGACTGCGGTAAGATACTGACGTAGTAGAACCTATTCTGAAGAAACAAATCTTTAATGCATTTAGGGGAGCAGTATTAACACTATTACGTTTCGTAAATAGAACCCATAAAAATATTTACCATTTTTATTAGCATGAAGAATAGAGAGGAGCGCCTTCTGTAGCTGGTCAGGCTGGCTATAGCGGTGCGCCAGCACTTCAGTGCTGTGCCACCTCCTGACGGCGCTGCCCCTCTCGCTAGCTACCACCACACCTCCAGGTACCTCGCTCCGCAGCGCCACATACGTCACCATAACGTGGTGCACTACCGGCCCTTCACCATAGCGATTGCGCGACAATTACGGCGGGTCTTGCATCACAATTCTTCTGAATTTTTACAATAACACAACAGCGCAAGCCACTGAATGTCAAAACGCTTCACTCAACGATGGGGGCAGCAAATCCAAGTACGTTCACACTTTTGGTCTGTGGTTCATCGGAAATCAAAGCAAACCTCGAAGCGGTTTACAAGTAACCTTAATACACTTTCGGCAGCTCTGCGTTATGTTGCCTGTTTTATTCACGAAAAGAGATACGAAATTAACGGGATGTTTTACCAGATACAGAAATGAGTTGAAACATGAAATGAGTTGAAACATGAAATGAGTTGAAACATGAAATGAGTTGAAACATGAAATGAGTTGAAACATGAAATGAATTGAAACATGAAATGAATTGAAACATGAAATAAGTTGAAACATGAAATAAGTTGAAACGTAAAATAAGTTGAAACATAAAATGAATTGAAACATGAAATGTGTCAGTATGAAATATACGAAAGACACTGCAGTAAGATACCAGAGTACTAGTATCAGTTCTGAAGAAAAAAATTTCCAATGCAAGTAGGAGAGATAGTGTTAGTACTTTCGCACCACAAATTCTACAAAGTTTGAGGAAAATAGATGCGAAGTTCTGTCTTAAAATATCAATTCCTAAACATGACAGTTTCTTCACCTGCTGAGGCGGTTCTCACTCGCGTTACAGTTTTCACAGCTAAAAGGCCATCAGAGAGAGGCACGTGTATTGTATTTCTGCGTGTCACAAGAACCTCGAAGAAGCCATGACAAAAACTCTGACGACACACACACTAAAATTAAGAGCAAGAAAGAGACTGTGTCGCCATCTGTCGGACAACGGAGCTCCGTGACCGGAATGCTGTGCAGTGACACTGAACCATCGCTCGCCAGCTGCGCACTACGTCGCACTCATGGACTCATTGCGCAGCGCCGAAAGAGGTGTTATAACAACCGAACAGAAGGCCTAAGATTAAATCAGTAGTAAGCTTTAAGCTCCCTCTATCCACATGAAATGTGATCTAAAAAGAACGAAGACAAGAAGGGACCATTAAGTATGGTCAGTAGAGGACGGGGAAGCTATGCACAAGGTTTGTTTCCACACAGGATCCCCTGCGCAAGAATGAAGAGGAAAAAAATAAAGAAGAGATAGCAAAGAAGCAGTATAAATAGAAGCAAAGTGGGCACGAAAGATAGAAGTGTAAAAAACTCGGGCAACCTAACAGTAGCCCCTTGGGTACGTCGACCCCGCCACTATAGCATATGATAGACAAACCTAACCTTATTGCCTAGCTGTGTCCCCAAACTAAGAAAGAAAGCCTAAATTTTATGCTAACTTTTTTCAAAAGCTTATATAATCAAGTCAATTGGTAGTATTATTGTACATAATTATCACTGTTCACACACTTCACGTATTGGTTCAAGAAGTGTAACAAAACACTTTCAAACTAATCAAATTTAACATAAAGTTTTTTGCAAGACAACATACTAAATATCTGCAAGCATGTCATGCGACGAGGACCTGCTGTCCTGACAGGAGTCATTCAGCGAACACTGGAGCCGAACATCTGACAAGTAGAGCAGGGTCATCAGCCTGTGTTGGTCGACAGTTGGCAGGGGGAAGTCATAGAGCGTAAACCACGACTCTGAATTCGTAGATACTCGTATCGTACGAGTGCAACAATATCTAAGGGTTTCGTAGTCAGAGCGATGAATCGCCGAAGAAGGAATTAAAACTTTAATAAACCACCTCGAAGAGGGTGAATAACGCTCAGAGCAGTAGGCGGGTGCCCATGACTTCTCATCGTGTATGGCGTTCGTGCACTGCAGTCAAGCGACCAGCTCCTATTGCCCGTTATCAGAGCCGGACACGATGGTAGCTTTACAAGAAGCTGGTGTCACACTACGAAAACAACCATGCAGGGAGTCAACATTCAAGTCACGTCGCACTGTTAGCTGCAGCTCAAAACACAGATTGTCGAGTGAACGAATGCGAGTTGAAGATTGCAGGAACTGTGTCGACAGCTGCCTTAGAATTCTCACAACTTGGCGTTACTTAAATTAATGAAAATACATGCGTTTAATCATAATTAATCAAATATTTGCTCTTCATTAACCTTTGTCTTCTCATAGAGCAAAAATAATTTATAGGCGAAAAGAGTGTTTTTGGGAACAGATTAATAAAACATGGTACTATATAGAAACGTCATACTTATAAATAACTAATTAACTACTACCCTCGCCCTACATATTTGAGGTGATGTGGAAGTCATACCATGTAATCATCACTGATGAAACGACCCCCGTATCCTACTTCACAGTGCATCGTAGTGCAAGTTAACCTGCATAACACAACTTTAAGGCTTATTCAGTTTCAGCTCAACCAAAGCACGGTTCTCTAGTATCGACCCTCGGTGATGAACTGATGAACCAAGTCATAGAACGAAATTTATGATCCATCAAAGTGGAGGTGTTCAATCAAAGAAGTAATTTATCGTCCACAAAACATATGTTTAAACAACACTTTTATTCAAACCATGACGCAGCCTGAAACCCCGTGACTTTTATGACGACAACTACATTCAGCATTAAACAAAAAGCTAAATCATGCTTTACTTCGCCCTACCAAAAAGGAACAAGACTAGCAATGAGCGAGCCTCGAGAAGGCAAGAGAGTAATTCCATTAAATCCCATGGCTTGTGAGGAGCGGGGATCATGTAAAGCCCAAACTACGCGTTGAGTGAGACTTCTTGTTTGCTAGGAAAGCCCCAAGACGAGCTTCAATGGCGGCTGTCATGCGGCGGTCAAAGAGAAATAGAAAATATTGCGCACGTTATCACGTTCTCACGGAGGCTTGCCGGCTTCCTTCCCAAAGGGCTGGGATGCAGGATCGCGTCTAAGTAAGGCGCTGGTGATACACGAGGCATTTGTACATGTCAACGTGTCACGCACCGACCCCAAAACGCTAACGGAGAAAGTTCCCATTTTCAGATGAGAAGACGATATAGACGAAAATTAATTCTGAAATATCAAGAACTGCTAAAATATAGAAGTGACGCTTATCTTATCAGGAAAGTAACAGTTATTCATCCTTGGTATCGTAACCCTAAAACCTAAGGTTACGAGAAGGAGAGATTTTAGTTTTGAATACATAGGAAAAAATGGGAGGGAAACTACGGGGTATGAGAACCAAAGGTTGCCATTTCAGGGTTGAGAAGAATGCACTCCCTCGCTTACGATTAACACTTCGAAACAAGAAAGATGCGCCCAGCATAAGCCAAGAATATATAAAAATTCTACATACACGTTGCATTCGTCGACTGAAGAGTACAACCGTTGCATTTACATATGTAACTCTTGAGTAACTTGATTAAAGAAGGAAAAGATTCCTTTCTAAGTTTCCGCCCCTGACCCGCGACAAATACACAAGCACAACGGGACGATCCGAGCGGGAGTCACATTATCACTGGAAATTATTGCGATAATACAAATTACGCAAGTTCTCGAGAGACCAGCTAGACGCAAGAGCACGACCGTGAACGTCAGGGTCGCATACCTCAGGTAACCACGTCCTCTGGAGTGGCGTGGAACAAGACCATGCTAGAACCAGCGATCCCATGTCTCGACACGGTAACTGCACGATGACTTCACTAACACTTTAAAATAATGTGCGCATAGACACTGCTAAATAACATCGGCACAGAGAGGGAGATAGGTAGGGCTTAGCTTATAACGCTAAGTTACGCAATACCCGCGTGAGTATCATGGACGTAGTAGATACAGTTGAGGGATACACGAATGATGCGCAGCAGAGTACACAAGGCGATTTGGTTAAGTCTGCCTTATTCTGGTCACAGCCCACCTGAAAAAATTCAATTCTAATGCCCATGGGAGACCCACAAGTGTCAACCTCTGTTTTTATTTTATTTAACCACGAAACAATTGAATTTCGGCTGGACTGAATATTTTTCTTCCGCGAATGACTGCGCACGATTTAAAATATATACCTCCACTGCAGCGCTCATCATTTAGAGGTAAGAAAAACAGAACCTAGAGTACATCATACAAAGAAAAGTCTTCAATGCACCTCCAAACAATACTTCCACAAGGAGGAAAATGTTATCAGCGCAAAGGCGCTGTTTAGAAATAAAGAGGGCAGAGCTATATCTTGGCCCAAATCGCAATCCAAGAGAATTTCAGTATATCTCGTCTTGAATAAAACCAAACAAGCATGCCTATTTATCCTAATAATCTACACATGCAGTACAATGGACATATGAATTGACTATTCTCTGAGTTCCCTCCAAATAGCAGAGGAAGCCATGGTAGTCGTACACAACTCATCACTTGCGCGACAAATTTAGCAAGACATGTTTTGCTGAGCGAGTCCTGTTCGAGAAGACGCCAGTTCCGAGACCAGGAGCAGAACTGGTCGCAGGAGAAGCGGCGTATCCTCAAATTCCAGGGTCAAAGAGCGAGCTATTCCGAGTGGTGCGCTCCAGTGCAGGAGCATTCGCCAGCGAGCGAGCGAACGATTCCCAAAGTTGCAGTATGAGCTTCGAAAATGCAACAAGAAAGTGACATCAAACTATGGCGGTCAACAGTTTGAAAGCTAAAACTGTGGCAGTTATGGGACAGAATTTCAAATAGTGTTCCACAAATAGATGTCGCGCCCTACTAAATAAGAATGACATAAGTGTCAACACAACATGAAACGCTGCAACCTTGAACGGCAAACGCAAAGAACGGAAGCTCGGAGGAAGGCGTGATTGCAGAGGGTTCATATTACGTGAGAATAAACACTTTAATTGTTAGAGTAAAAAGAAAGAAATATAACGCACATAAAGATCCAATGTCTTACTGATAAAGCAAGAGCGTCGATAGAGCTAACAGTGCACCGAGTCTCAAACTGTAATAACAGTTATGGGTCACACAAAACACTCTACAGGTATGTCTAGCAAATATCGTTGTGTTTAGAAAGTTACGAAACTGAAATGAGTAGCTAAGGTATTTTATCAATTTTAAGTTCAGCTGCCGTAGAGGTTGTTCTCGCTAACAACTTAATTTGTCAGTAAAAAACAAGTTAGTAAAAATGATATGGAATTGAAGTGTTTCAGTACAGAAATTGCACAACGAGAACGTTAGAAACCAACAAAAGGCACAGCATAATAATAGCTTCTCTCACGACAGTAAAAATCACGAGAAGATAGTCAACAGCTTTTTAGTTCGGGTAAATATTTAGTAGGTTCGTTAAATGTCCCATAGAACGACTAAAAATAACTCTGTCATCCGCGAACAATGAGCGCAACGTGAAAAACGACGTGTGCTCATTTTACTTGTTTCGCACTTCAAAAAATATGAGGTAGGAGCTATTTTATTTGTTTATGGATAAGGTCACGACGCGCGTTAAATTTGTGAGAGAACACATCGTATGATGATAGTAATCAATGAGACGGGCCGCACAATAGACTCGCGATGGGACGTTCAAGGTGAGTGTAGCCCTGAATATGTGAGAAGTATCGCCAGCACAAGGATACCAGCAGGGCACCGCTTCAGAACAATGGCCCGGGCGCAGCAAGAGGCACTTCTCGATTACGCCAACACCTCAGACACGTGTGGGAATGGCAGGACCGTAAAACTCCGGTCCACTTCTCTGACCTAACGACTTCAAGATGCGATCCTTGGTAGCTATTTCAGTTTACAACAAGTTATATTGTAATCAAACTTATCGGCCGTGCGCTAGGATGTGAGTACTTTCAATGTGTTGTATTCTGTTAGACACAAATTAACTATAAGTTAGAAGAGAAGTTAATAAACCTCAATTTTTAATTTAATTGGAGATATTAAACGTCTGTGAACCTAAAATCTAAGTAGTTGTGTTCATAGTAGAACTCACAATTGCTCTAGGAAAGTATAAAACATATGAATTCATTCGAGTTCAACTCAAATACGTCCTTAGAAATCAATATCGAAGGACGCTTAGTTTAAACAATGAAGATATTTTTTGAGGAAATTATTTCTTATTAGACGTATGCATCTGAGGTTCAACAAGCGAATTCGTTTTGAATTCATTTTAGGCTCACCTGTATATAAAGAAAGAAAGGTTTAGAAAAACCAATAAAAATATAGGTGATGCTCCAAACCCAAACGGGACATGCGTTCAGTAGTACTGAAAACTTCAGCAAATTCACCTAAAGAAAACAAGTCCATCCAATCCACCGATGTAAGATGGAGCCCGCACAACCGCTCAAAACATGACCTCGACATAGTAACTCCTGAATGCTCGCTAACTGCGAACACCATACAAGCTGAAGGCATAACAAAAAATTTTAATAAAGACGCGCAGGACCTGTCAAGTGACGAGCACGCGAGAGCGTCGTACGAGTGTGCGTGAGCGTGTGAGTGGGAGGTGAGTGAGAGCAAAACAAGGGCTGCAGTACAGGCCCGGCCGCAACCTCGGCCGCCAAGGATAACCATGGGAACCATCGACCAGGTTTTGCCGTTACGACGAGGGTAACCGTGAGTGCGGGTCACGTGCTTAGTATTAGTAAGGTCACGTTCACGTTCGACACTCGAGCCATTTGTTTTCCTTCGTTCAAAGTACTGTCTTGACACAAGCTGTCGACACTAATCAGTTGTTCTATGGGACAAGCGTACTTGCAGCACGTCAAATCATAAAGCTTAACAAAATGAGAGCATCGCTCCCGTCAGTTCTTAACAAAAGACAACGGTTACAAACGTCGCAACACGCGAGCAACACTCTGACGAAGGACTACTGAACGCTAACATGATGAGATCTGTTAAAAGACCTACAACTATTTGGAGAGCAGAACAAGCAACAGTCAACGAAAAGAAAAATAATTAGGAGATAATTTAATAGAAAAATTACAACCAATTCCCCGATGCATCTAAGACATGCTATTACATACAATGGATATATATGAGAAATAGGAATGAGTAAGATAAGAAGATATGGAAGATAAAAGTGAGCTACCATTTATAATTATCAAATCAAATACAGCATCAGTACTAATGTCCGCTGAATAAATTATCAAAGACTTTAATACTACACGAGCACAAATTTGACGTAACCTCAGAAAAAAGAAGTCCAAAGGACACACACACCAGGACAATTCATTGCGATACAAGAGCAAAATTGAAGATACTGACATACTGAACGAGTGCAAGGAGCAAAATTGAAGATACTGACACACTGAACGAATGCAACAAACATCAAATATGGCGACAGTTTAGCAAACGACGTGCATTGAACATCTCCAAGCAAGCCGCTCAAAACGAGCAACAAATAACCAACAGCACCAATTCCCAGCCAGCACTGAAGCAGTAAAATATGCTCGTTCATTAGCAAGAAAATGAATGAATGAATAAAAGAAGCAACGAACAACAAACCATACCGTTTTCAAAGAAGCTCCTTAAATATAGCGTAAGAAATTGTGTTGGCACAAACGGAAACAAGCTGTGAAGCGATAAAATGTAGATATTGTCTTGGCACAGGCGCCTGTCGTGCAGCAGCACCGAGTTGCAGGGGGCCATGGCTCTAAACAAGGAGCAGCAGCACGTGCACTGCAGGCACGTGGGCCTGCAACCGCTACATCGCTACTCACTTTTATTCAACCCATCAACGCCAAAATTGTCTTAGCGATAAAATCGTGGCTTCGTACGGAAAGCAAGTTGCTGCCTTACCTACACATTGGAAATAACACTGCAGCTATTTTTTAGGAAAAAAACAACAGATTTTAAAAAATGTCTTTAAAAAGTATGGTGGTCGCGGCAGAGCCAAACTACACCCTACGGGCTTCATAGTTCATCACTATAATACACGTTCACATTTTCATCAGTATACAAATACCATTCTAGGGAACGTATTTGTATGAGTAAAAATTACGCTCACTGGCAACGACGACGAAAAATTCCATCAGATAGAACACTTTTCGAGTTTTCGTCTTCTTCAGTTTTAAAACGATACTCGCATACTCAATTTGTCCATCACAATTGTGACGTTACGAAGTGCTCACTGGCTCACATTCACTCGTCAATTCCCGCATAAAAGAGCTCGATGAAGGCCAGCACAAGCGGCTCAGGAGGCGAGTGAAGCAGCGGGCAAGCAGGGCTAGAGGAGCGTCATGGCAGCGTCCTGAAGGTGACCTGAGAGCGGTTACCAGGCAACCCGCACTATAGGTGCCTCTGTAGGAGCGGTCAGGTTACCCTGCAGGTTCCTCGTCCAGACTGAACACTATCATTAGATGATTTAACTGCCGGCATCCCGAGAAATTACTTTCATTATTTGCAACAGTAAACCGTTAGTCTTGTGCGCTTGCAATTACGTCTGCAGCAAGCGAATGCTCAGGAAACCGTGTCCGCCACTTGTGGAGAAGTCTATATTGAACTAATTGGACTAATTTAACTTGCATCTACAGAAATTTACTAATACTTATTCTATTATGCAGATACAAAACTATCACCTCTTCAAATCACTGTAACCAAAAAGTAGTTGATTAAAGTGAACATAACAATTATGTTTTAGTAAATCAGACGTTTTTTATTTTATTAAGTTTTAATTTGTTCAATACAACTTCTCCAGATACATATACCACGACTATATGCATTATTGGACGCGTCCTAAACGCTTCTTCCACAAAGAAGCACCAGGAAACATTCGAAGACTGACGACTTTGATTCGCAAAACTCAATACTTTTTGCTAGCTTCGACGCAATGACACATAATTATGATACACAAAAATGGTAATTTTGCCAAGCGAACATTTTCTTATGCATCACGAACGGAATTGAGTACAAATTTTACGCCTTTTTCCTTGGCTTCGTTCGCGCCCTCACTTTGGATAAGACTCGAGTTGATCTCATAGAGGTGGGACGATAACCAGAATCGAGGCCAAGCTCCGAATTTCGTGATAAAAGATTGCATCAACGAGTTCAGAAACATTGCTGCGTAACGCAAAGCTGCGGCGTATCGATTGCACCTCACAAGGCCGAGAACATTCAGGCCATCAGAGAAGAGAGCGGTGCTTCGGTCGATGGTGAAGAGTATTTAGCAAAAACTGTAATCCACGGGAAAAGACTTCAAAGTTCTCCGAGGACTTTATTTTGAAAAGCATCAAGTAAATTCAGAAAGTGAGCATCGTCAGATAGAAGAAAAATACAGATGAACAGGATTTAGGTTCATAATAATTTAATGACTTGAATTACGTAAGTAATCCAAACCGATCTGAGGAAGCATCACTACACACCTAAATACCATAACCACACCCTTTAGGATGCTTCAGCACGCATGGACAGGAATTGTCATTCATGGATATGAATGCGTATCACCACAAACGCAAGAACGTTTTATCAACGTAGCATACTTATAGTTTTACTATTTCTATTCACCTAAAGTTAGAACGAAAAAAGTTCCTAAAGTTCCTAATTGTTTTTCGCACTGGAAGCTCAGTGAGTAAATGTCGGATCCTGAGCTGTGTCGAATCACAAAATTTTCTCGGACAACTAAGAGAAGCCATGAATGAGATTGTTTTGAGCTTGATTTGGAACCAACCACAGAGAAAAATGATGATGAAAAAGTAGAATTTATGAAGCCCCACAAGTCAATTTTCATGAATAATCAGTCATTTAAGAGCTTCTATAAAACAAGAATAGGACACAAATGCAATACAGCGTTCAGAAGCACATTTTTTACACCGAAGTAAAAAAACAGGAATATTCGAGAACTCTCAAGTATAAAAGGTTTTCAGGAGGTGAACACGGCAAAATATCCGAATTTGCAACCAATGACAATCATTTAGCTACATACTCGGTCGTGGTACTTTTAGTGGTCAGAAATTGCAACGACACGCTAAGGAGGATAGACTCGAGTAACATACGAACCTCTCATCAAAACCATCCACAACACCATGCAGGAGCACCCGAATGCTTATCGCCATGACGCGGATATGTAGAGCACGAACAAGCAGCTCACCCTTTCTCTTTGTTTGCCGAGAATGAGCAAGGACATCGCAAGCATCAGTAAGCGTACAAGTAATAAGAAGCCGGCGTGACATGAATGACCGCGGCAGCAGTAGCCTTAAAAGCGTTGGCAGCCTTGGGAACATCGCGCGATGTCTTATGCACGAGGCAGAAGCCACCAGCACGCAGGCATATTGCATGACAAGGACTCGTCTCTTTTTAGCGGCAAGGACGAAGGAATTTAACTCTAAATAAAGCTGCCGAGAACGGGAACAGCCGACATGCGCACGGTCTTCATAGTGACTTTTCGTGCTCTTTTTCCATGAGATATAAATGATCCGTATGTTTTAGTCCTGTCGCTCTGGGTGGAAACTCGAGCACGAGTCTTACAACACTTTCTACCCCTTTGTGCGTATAGTGCCTCGTTTTTTGGGGGGCAGGTTAGCTAAAATATTGAAGGGTTTGGTTGATTATTGGAAGAACAAGAGAACCGATGAACAAGGAATCTGTCTCACCCGAGAGGACCGGTGACAAAATGGCATCCTTTGTACGTTGCACAATGAATCAATAAACGATGAAGTACCCAATACAAAATTGTCCAAAAAATATTAACGATCTTCCTGTTTACCTCTATAATATATGTTTACTCTATTCGTACAGCCTGCTTTGTTCTTCCCTTTTCAACATTTTAATAAATGCACGAAAACAAAAGAACATTGACTTTAACACTGCCGAAGAACGACATTAGCACTGAGCGTTCACTTGCAATCAAATAGTAAAAAAATTATACGCTCGAACCATGTTAAAATTCCAGCTAGAGGAAATGCGCCATACAAAATTACAGCATCCACGATATATAAACGAAATAACTTTGAGCTCATAATAAATGACAAATTGCAAGTTTGTTACAGCAGCAACTTTCTCAAGGCAATGGAGTCATAAAAAGACGATTACAAGCATCACATGCCAATCTAAACACAAATCGAAAACCATACACAAGTGTTCTCAACTTGAGTTTCTCGACGATCAGCGTGGGAAACGCGACGAAAATGTAGTCTTTGTGGGACGGAGCATCCCTGAACTTGCGGGTACGCACACGTCTTCTACCAACCATCATAAAAATGCTACGAAGGAACCCTATTTGTTCTGCTGACGTTTGACATTTGAAATTTCCTCACTCTTCATGATGTATGTGGATCCGATCCTCACGAGTTACTCAAGAGGCCCAACGCAGGGCAAGTGTAGCAATAGCTGGCCTGCACAACCCGGAAACGCCCACCTAGTCCGTCAAACAAATTCTACATCGTTCGGTCCAGGGCGAGTAAATGGGTGACACCGAAAGGAAAGTATGGAGGCGAGTGCTAGCGTCAGGATGTTCGACCACAAGCAGACGTGCGGCACCGCGAGAGTGAAATTCAGTGGCACTCAATTTCACAGCACCTTTGTTGGAACGTACAAAATGAGAGGAACTCGACTGCAGAGCTTACAAGAGCTCAAGAACAATAGTGGATGAAACAAATATTCACACCAGATCCACTTAGCAGTGATAAAGACGATTACCTCATTACATATTTTGCCGGATTCCACTTCTAATCATGGAGTTAATGAGGCGGACATTAAATCAGGATGCTTTGTTGTCAAGCTCTTTTGAAAGGCAAGATGCACTACAACATGTCGCGCTGGGAAGCACGGTTGACTATCGCACAGCAGGTCACCGCGTCCATGTCGACTGTAAAACGTCACTTTTAACACAGCAGCGGCAGAGTTTTCCAGCCACGTTGACCATGTTTATCAATGACGACATCAAACAGGAAATATACAAGGAGGCATATAACTAACAAACCAGCCTGGAAGTTCATGCACGATCCGTCAAGTTAGGCAGTGCCCGCGCAATTGGGAGGCAATGAAGCGAAAAGCGCTGCTACCGACAAAATTTAAAGTCTATTCTTTCTTCAAATTCGCGAGAATGAACAAACAGTAAAACTTTAGACATAGCAGCTCATAATGAAAAAAATATTTAAAATGAGAAGCAAATAAAAAAGACCCACTTGAAAAATAACTTTAGAACAAAACGTTTTAAAAAAAATTCACACCCACTATGAGCTAAAAAATGCACTCGAAAACATTATGCATACACACTAGGGCATGAGCTTGCTCCTGTGCTAAGTTTACTGAATGAGACTTTTCAGTCCAGTGCAGGTACCAAAATCGCGTCCACACCACAGAAATGTTATTACGGAATTCCCCGCAATAAGACCATTTCCCATCTTTTTTTCAGTTCAGTGCAGGTGCCATTATTACTCCCATGCCACAGAAATAGCAATACTCAAGTCCCTGTGCATTGACCGTCCACACCGCCCAGCAATGAAGGAAATGCACCGCTAATACCAGTTAATCAGATCACGTCACCCCCACGCGCAGCACAGGCCGAGTATGCGTGCTTGTGTTGCGTCACCTGCACCTCAACAGCACGGCTCCGCTTCTCAGAAAGCTATCCGGTTCAGAGGCTGTAGGCGGTCCAATCAACGAGCATCCGCTGTGACGCTTCAGACGTGAAAAATTTCCTGAATGTTTACGACTCAAAGGAATAATTAAGAATGTACGAGAAAATTTGAGATCATACATTGTAGTCTGACTCGGAATCTTCTTGGAAATACGACTCTTCGTGTTTTATTTTCCGTATTTCCAAACGAAAGTCTCTGTATATTTCCAGTATGGGCAGTGGCATCACGAAAAAGTAAATGTGACGATGCCAGTTGCAAACGACGCAATTATTTTATCAAAGTTTTCATCCCTACCCCTGCCAGTAAACTTTTGCCAGTAACTCGAACTTTTCCCGTAACCTGCCAGTAACCGGGAAAAGGGTAACTCTTGAAACAAATTTGTGCAGAATTTCTGTAGTAATAATACCAGGTATGTTCAACTGCGAATAAAATAACAGCTCAATATTATCTTATAATCGTACGATAGTGTTAACACACAAAAACATCATTCTGGTGTTCCCCAAATGAGCTGCTGGATAGGAATGTCAAAACTTTAATAGCTTCTTACATCCCTCCTCATTTTGATCAACGCCAAATGAAAAAGAGTTCACACGCCTTCTTCAGTCTTAATCAGTTTCACCCAGAGTCACTGAGTATATCGAAAAGAAAATCTGAACCTTAGATTGAGCATGTTGATCGAGAAAATCAAAAGAAATTAGACAATTGTCTGGAAACTTGAAAGAAGTTAGAAACTGACCTGGAGAATTAGGAGAAGTTAGATAATGATCTGAAGAATTAAGAGACGCGAGATAATGATCTGGGTACTTAAAGTATGTTAGATAATAAACTGGAGAATTAAAATAAGTTAGATAATGAACTGGAAAATTAAGAGCAGCTACACAATGAACTGGAGAATCAAGAAAAGTTAGATAATTATACGATGAATTAGAAGAAGTTAGGTAATTATCTGGAAAACTAAATAAGCTAGAAACGAGACAAAAAATGCAGAAACAACAAATCATTCATTTTGAGGTGAAACAGTGGCAAAGGTCAACACTACCAGCAAAACACCTTCCTCCGAATGGAGTCCAGGAATTTTACATCAAAACATGTCCCCCAAAATGAGCTGAAGTGCAGCGCCCTGTAGTGCAGCGCCCTGTAGTGCACGCCCCTGTGGAGCAGACGGTGCAAAACCAGACAACGCCTGATTGGAGACTAACTTTTGCACCTTCTAACTTCTCTTCTACACCCCAGCCGAAGCTTGCTTTTTCTTGCGCTGCAAGCACAAGTGAAGCCTTATGTCTGCAGCTACCTTGAGCTCTTTCTGTACTCTGTAAGACACGGTACACCATGTTCCCATTGTTTCATGAGTGTTAAGTACAGTGCCGTTTTTCTTAATAAGCAGAAAACCTAACATTTCGAATACACCTCGCACAAAACATATAATTTTCATTCACAGAACTTCATAAAAACTTGGTTCAGTCAAGCACGGAAAATTTGCCCCACCAGCTGAGAAGTAAGAACTCAGTCAAGCAGACGACTTGAACATTCTTGAGCCCATATCTCGTGCAACTGACGCGAGCTCTGTGATAGCCATATTCTTGAGCACAACTTAAAAATGAATACGTCGGCGTATTGGAAGCATTAACTCAATTGGAAAATAAGCAATTCAAAAGGAAGCCGGATTATGAAAATGAGCAATCAATACGAAATGCAAATTCTGAGTTATGAATACGAACAAGAAATATGAAAATGCATTCACTGAAATACTTGATCAACATGAAAGTGTTTTTTCAGCATTATGGAAATGAACAATCAATATGAAAACGCATTAAGTCAGTTACAAAAATGAATGACCAATAAACCATCAGCGCGAAATTGCAACCATTCAAGATCGTGAAAATGAAGCATGAAAACATGGAAATCGCACGTGCTATAATTCTGATCAGCAGCACGTGCTATAATTCTGATCAGCAACACGTGCTGTAATTAGGATCAGCAGCACCTGCTGTAATAACGATCAGCAGCACGTGTTGTAATTAAGATCAGCAGTACGCGCTGTAATGAGGATCAGCAGCACCTGCTGTAATTAGGATCAGCAGCACGTGTTGTAATTAAGATCAGCAGTACGTGCTGTAATTAGGATCAGCAGTACCTGCTGCAATTAGGACCAGATGAAACACTTTCTTCGTCTTTTTCCCGCCCACGTAGAAATGAACCGTTTCAACATCCTGTGACGTAAGGTCAGACTATTGGTTTATTATTACGTGGGATCTTGGAGGAATAAGTCAGTAGTTCAAAATTTATCAGGGTCGATACAATTTAACGATAAATTTGATATTGGGTGAGCTCTGTGGAGCCAGACAGCAATCTGAATGGTGAGAAGAAAGTGAAGACTAAACTCTGAAATTGCGATGCTGTCGGAGGAAGCTCAACATTTCGGCTGACACTCATTGCATGCTCACGAAATTGCTTGGGGCAGATCTAAACCTTCGAAAAATGCACATAAAAAATGCAGACGAGAGGATCTTAGAAAAAAACACCGATATGAATAGTATTTGTTCATGTTTAAGCTATGGCAGTGAGATACGGCACGTGGAAATCCAATGAAAACTATAAAGCAAGGAGTTGTTTAAAAATGAGTACATGAAGTGCTCCATGAGAGCCTTAAAAATTCTGGCAAGGATTCTCAAAAAATCAACTTATGGCACTCCTACGCGTGTCCTCCTTTATTCGGCGAGTTAAATGAACACTACGCGTCAAAATCTCTAACCTAAACATGAATTTTCTTGACAACACAATTCCCGGTTTTCATTTCTCAATTCGTACAGTACAGGATCCAGTGTTGGAAGGCCTTAAGAACGAGAATGCAAGCATGACTGCTGACCCCAGTCCGGAGGTTCTACGAGGAGCTTCGCACGGATGATCCACTCGTCACTCGCACCAGCGCGCTACTAAACTGAAGTCAAATACATTCCGCCTTCGGCACTCTAGCTGAAGCACTGGCTCTTTCTAGTGCTAAGAACCCGCTGGATTTTGTCTCTTGACCGGCGCTTTGGCGGGTCTGGCACTGTGACGTGAGGCCACCATCTTCAGTAAGCTGGGTCACGAAGTCACGAATGTTGGTGAGTTGTGAAGCAATTATCTCCAATATGTTCAGTCTTGGTACTTTAGGATCTTGATTAATTTAATTTACTTGATTAATTTGAATTTTAAGCTATCATCGCAACAAGAGGACCACTACCAATGGTCTGGATAGTGTACAGGCCAGAAGACTTTGGAAGACTCGACTCTTGTACTCGACTCTGCCAGCACTGATACTTAAACTATGGGAGAAAGTTGTTCTTCTTTTATTAGATCATAAGCATTTCAAATGTAGGTGCAGAAATCCAAGTGCAAAACATATACTCGAATCGATTTAGTAGAGGAAAAACGTAACCTTATAATGAAAGCAATTGAAATAGCTATGAGATACATTTTGTTACCATTAAATTTTAATAAAAGCCGGAGCTTTCAAGCGTAAATATCACTCATCTTCAAAAGAAAAATTCTAAAATGAAAAAACACAAATTTAATGCAGAAACAGTTCAATACTCAATTCTTAAAATATGACAAAAGAATCGACTTAGAAATCAACCTGTTACATTAAAAAAGCTGAAGAAGTACTTGAAGTGGTGCTGAGCTGCCATGATCATTGAGCGACGGATTGTGCTTGTGAATTAAGATACTTCACCACCACCACAGCCGATTTAAGGACACTGGAAAGTATTTTAATTCACAAGCACAATCCGTCGCTCTATGATCATGGTACCTCGGCATCACTTCAAATACTTGTTCAGCTTTTCTAATGCAGCAGGTTGATTTTTAAGTTGATTCTTTTGTCATATTCTAAGAATTGTGTATTGAATTGTTCCTGCATTAAGTTTGCGTTTTTTCTTTTTAGAATTTTTATACAGAAGATGAGTGATGTCTACGCTCGAAAGCTCTAGATTTTATTAAAATTTTATGAAAACCAAATGTCTCTGACCAAGAGGAGGACTCCTTCCGGGGATATTGAACCAAGGACCTCCAGACCATTAAGACAGTACGCTATCACTCGAGTACTAGGATTCCAGGACGTTACGAACCAACCGCTCCAGATGCTATATGATCAATTCAACGCAGCGAGTATTGCTCGGATTTACAAGATGCACTCATAACCCAAAAGAAAATGAGGTTTTGGGAGGCGCAAAAGTTTGCTCGCCAGAAATTTGAGGGAGCTTTTCAGGAGCTCTACATTAGAAATAAAATAATGATGAAACAATTAACTGGCCTTTTCAAAGGCCAAAACTTAACCTCTGATACACACATAGATACTTCAGCAATACTCAGTAGTATCATAGATACTTCAGCAATACTAAGTAGTATCATAGATACTTCAGCAATACTCAGTAGTATATTCGTTATGTTTTTGTAAGTTCGCTGCATGCAGCTCGCTGAAGACTTTATATGCACGCAATGATGCTATGTATCTTCAATTCGATTTTAGTCCGACAGTTGCGAAAATGTGGACATTTGCATAACGCAACATCCAGGCTCAATCAACTCACCCAAAATTTTGGGTTGATTAACAGCACAAAAGATGCCTTAACGTATTTGCCTTAACGTATTTGAAAGATAACGAAATAACTCTAAGCCATAACAAAAAAAATTACTAAGACTCCAAAAGAAACAACACGCTTCTCAAAGCTACGTTTCTCACAAAAATATAATAAAAGAGGAAATGGATCGCAAGCCTTTACACTTTCTCCAAAGACTAATGAAATGGAGAGGCACGGGAGCTGGGCCGTGACAGTTCACTAACCGAGAACAAGATGCGCAGCGTTCATCAGGGTGCAGGAGGCCTCAGAATGCATGCGCACGTGCGCCTGCAAAACTAAGAGATTCAGGGCGATCGTTCCGAACGAGAGCTTCCTCTCTCATGCCGCCTTTCCACATAATTTCCAAGCGTTACGAGCTACATAAAAAAATTGATTCAAATGTGCCTTGAGCGGTTAGCAGCAGACGTGCAGATATTCAGGTCAGAGACTCGTAAACAGCTCTTGCTCCTCATTAACTTGGAAAAGCGATTATCGGGCACACATTAACAAACAAAGACCATAAGGAAGAACAATACTCAAAAAACTCATTGAAGTCAGTACGACGGCACATTCTGGTTTCATTACGGTTGTCCTTTTTTTTAATTGAAAAACATTATAAAGAGCTTCTTCGTTAGAAGTTAGTTTTTCATATAATCGTGCAAGATAATTCGCGGATGAAACCCTATGATTGAGAATATACTATCGAAAAAAAAACACTCAAGCCCCCAAACCTTTGCTACCATAGAGATCGCTCCAGGTACAGCGCGAGAAGACCAGAACATTACAGCACGTCGATGTGTAACGGCACAAGCAGAACACTTTCGTAATTACCGGAAATGCGACATATTGGACTGGACCAACGCGTTACGAGTTTACGAGGAGTGTCGAACGCGTTAACGTACGCGACAGTCGCGTACAGCACTTACAATGGAGAGCGCGCCATGGCATATCTTGGGGAAAGTTGTCCAGGAGTCGGACGACTATGTCATCACATCACAAGGGTACGTAAGAATACCCGGTAGGGTGAACAACTTCTAATGGGTATATTTCTGATATATCACCGAAAGCCATCACAGAAATATAGAATAAAAAATTGGAGAATATGATGTCCCTAAAAAACTTCTGAAATAACGACCTATGTACTCCTAATAGTTATGAATACTTTCGGGGGTTTCAATGGATTTGACTAAAGAATTTTTGGTATTAAATAAAGAATTTTGTGTAGTACATTAAATCTGGCATTAAAGGTAAATCCCCGAGTCAAGTGAACTCGCCAGGACAAAGGCAAAGAGCTACTAATTTCCGAATGTAAGGAGCTGTTAATATTAGAGTTCCCACGGATTATGCGAGACTTGCGTGTCACGACGGCCAGAGAAAGTCCCACCGGGACAGTCTGCCGGCCCTCCCACGCCTGCTGCTCCCGTGCACTACACACCGCAACACTCCCGTGCTCTACACACCGCAACACTCCCGTGCTCTACACACCACAACACTCCCGTGCTCTACACACCGCAACACTCTCGTGGTCTACGCACCGAAACACTCCCATGCTCTATAAACACTCTCTGCGTTAGATTCCATCGCGTATTCCAGATCACAAGCGCGAATTCAACGCGTACCAAGTGAGCAACATGTGTATGTTGTAACATGCAATACTCATGCGAGAAATTCTGCATTACACGCGGCTCTAAGAAGCCGTAAATGTACGTGGGAAGGAAGCACGTCACCACACACGGCAGAACACAGCGCGTTGGTCACACAAAGCACAACTCAAGATGGGTTTCAGAGCCTCGCTGCATTGCTCGCACGATCAAATCCAGTACATTCTACTGTAAATTCACACCCACCGTAATTTATGAACTACGTAATGAAATGATCAGCTAATATAAACGTCATTGTTAATTTTTAAAATGTGAGCATTTACGCATTTATTTGTTTCTTAGTTTCATGACACTTGCACGACTGTTAACACTACGATGTGTAACCCTTAATCAACCGAAGTGACTTGACAATGCTGTTTCATGAGCATGCTGCTAGTTTTTCATTATTAGCTAAATCCAGTCTTATCGCCCCCAATAAAAGACTCAGGCTAGTTTTTCATCCAAAGCGAAGTAAAGCTTTATCGCAAAAAAGAATAATTTAGCCGTTATGCGGTTTATAAAACCATACTCACAATCAGAGTGTGGTAACACTTTTTGGCAATACAAAGGATTTCATGCCAACAACCGTGCCTGACTCAAACCACGCCAAGTTCCCGAGTTTCCTGCCTCTCAGGGATCCTACTAGCTTAGACATAACACCTTTTAAAGGCAGGTATTTAATTTGCAATGCCAAACTAAGAGTTGTGAGTAGGTAATTTTTTTAATTTTTACGTCATGGTTGACAGAATTCTAAGTAAGCGTATATTTCGCCCACAAGATATAAAATTATGGTGTAAACTTCTAATTAGCCGAAATTTGGACAATAAAATCTGATACAGATATGAGGGCTTTTGGGTCAACAAGCATCTATCGTTTATTCATTTATTTATACACGCAATATAAATATTTTCAATATCTACTAACATAAAACCACAATATTTTGCATGTATGAATGCATTCAGGACAAAAATTGAACAAATATGAAGGGAAAAAGATCAATTATTATTTGAAAAAGTATTTTTACAAACACCTCAACAGAACGTCTGCATCTCTATTTTAGGTCCGCCCTCGCTAAGGTTTATCGCAATCGCTGCAACGAACTGCTAAGGAGTTCCTGGTACTCGTAAGAGACACGGCTGCAGGAGAAATAGAACACAGCGTTGCCTCGCTGCATGAAGACGCGCGTGAAATTCCGCTTGCACTTCGGCACTGAACAGAAAGCAGAGCTCTAGCAGGCCTGGTCTGCTGTCGCGGTACATTAGTGGGGCGCCGGCCTAGGGATAAACAGGCGCCGACGGCCCTAGCACGCCCGTCTCAAGAGGGTTCCATGCAAAAAATAAATACGTGAAAAACTGGTGAACACAAATCCATTGATTATAGAACTGTGTACTGATTGAAGTACTGCACATGAAAATTTTAGACGAGAAATTTCCACAAACTGCAGAGCATGTGAGATTACTTCGCATACTAAAATTTGAAATTTCTTCAGCTTCAAAGCACTTCAGAATAGGTGAAACATGGTCTCAAGCCATTCGAAAAAGCTGAAGAAAGCAAATAAAATCCTTTTAAGTTGTCTAGTAGAAGCAACATAAGCATCTCATCAAAATGAAACAAAGTTTCAATTGATTGGTATATGTTATGTTCATCAATTCGCCTCAACTGTAACACAATCGTTTTCATGGAACAGATTCCGGCACCCGTACTTCGTAATTGATGAAAGCTTACAAGAATCCACACGCATTTCTACAAATATAAAGTTTAAACATAGTAACAGCAACAAACTCCCATAGTGCAATAAATCTATATGGCAGAGCCATGAACACGACCACAGGGAGCCACGCCCTCTCTACAAGATAAAGTTCATAACAGAGCTATATTTCACCTTACAAGAAATGATGGTGACCGAAACTCGTGAAGTAATGATACAGCAACCGCACCTCAACCATGAACTTCACAAAGGAAATACATTATTTTCATTATACTGCGAGTTGAGCAACTAATTGACTCACATCGGCCGGAGATCAGAGAAGCGTAGGACGCAAACCCTGCTGCTGTGCGGCGCTTACCAAACCTTGACCTTACAAGGCGTCTTTCGGGTATGCCCGATAACACCAAGACAAAAGTCGAAGAGTTCGTTTTCGTAATTAGTTTTTGAAAAACAGGTGATCAACCCACACACAACATTCTAATCTACTAATGAATGTGTCAAGCAAATATATGTTTTAGGCATTTAATAGGCACACTAATCAATATTAGAAAGGGTCATAAGGTAGATGTGCCAAAAGGATGCATTCGATAATATAAAGGCGTTACCGTGAGATATAAGCAAGGGAATTAGTTCACGGAAATTTTCCTTCATTGAATGCACATATGAATGCACGGAATATTGATGAATTCGACAAGCTAACTATACAATGTTGTATTATTAAGAGTACTTCAAGAAGAAAGTACGTAAAATTCAAATTGATAGAAGGAAACACGCATAATGAGTTCAAAACTCTAGCTCCAATTGTTCTCAGAAAACTATGTATACGCATCATTACTAAATGCACCTCCTTTCTATCCGCTTTCTATTACTTCGAACCCATCTTTAGCAAAAGTTTAAAAGTGTTTCTTACGAACGTAAGACATTTTAGCAAAATACAGAACTGTTTAACCTAACATGTTGATTTAATAAAGACCCATATATGTCCAGATAGAGAAGGATTGCAATGCCACTGATTTAGCAAAGTTCGTGCACAGGAGAAGTAAAGCAAGGAGGGTGCTTTAACTGAGGTCATTTTTTAAGTGAGAGAAGAGGCGTAGGCGTGGAGCAGCGCTCGGCTGGAGTTCATCTGCGGTCCTTCACTGCAGCCATGCACTCGACAATGGCAGCAAGGATGGGGGGGGAGGAAAAGAGTTTAAAAATCTCTAAGTAAGAGCCATACCTTCACTGGCACCTAAAATAGCGGCCGTAAAACAGGGAGCTACCGAAGTAGAGAGTATTTTCGTGGTATTTTCAAGTAATGACACCTTGAACCTGTCCAAGAATAGAAAGAAGCAAATAGGAGTTGCCGCTACGTTCCTCGTGAATATGCTCGAAGTCGGTCTCCAAAATATTTGAGTTGTATGATATTAAAGCCCCTACGTCGAGAGCAGAGCTGGCAGATTCGCTGCACTTTTGGAATTCTACAAACAAGTAATATTATACTGATTTGTGAATTAACAACATGGTTACATACCGTAAGAAAAAGTTTGAAGCTCTTATGAGGCATTCAATTTGATGTCTTCAGAAAATAGAGTGAAAACTCGACCTCTTTCTTCAACAGATATGTTAAAATGAAGCTCTCTTCCCTAAGATCGATGTTTCTTCTCGTGAGCTGCCTTATCCAGGACAATTACCATTCTGCGCTATCCGCTCGAATGTTTCACCTATACTATACTTACTGTAATGATTCATATTTCACAATCTTACTTTCGCATGCCTTGCGTACTATATTACATACTACGAATTACGTAATACAGATGATGTGCTCAATACTCCCGATTAGGAAAACCTCGCCAACAATAGCAGTTACTGTGTTATTTGTGTACAATAACCACCGCCTCGACATCAAGTTATTTTTGGTCTTAGATCCTAAATTTTTTCATCGACCTGTTACGGCTAAATGCTCATTTTTTCTCCTTCCACAAAAGTTGTAAATAACAGTACAGAGTGTCTTCAGTTCGTCGTATTATTTCAAGGGTGTTAGAATTGTCAACTCCGCTCAGAGCTTTCGTCAACCATTGCGCGAAATCGCCAATGCCGCACTGGTGGGAAATTATAATGCGGAAAGAAAACGCAACTCAAAATCTAAATGATGTATTTAAAACGGTCAATTTAGATAGTACGTTCCATGAACCTATTGAGGTTGTAACTGAACTTCTTACTGTATCTTCGATGACCAGAAGTAGCTATTTTTAGCAGTACAATTTTACCTCGCGCAAATTTCCAAACTAGTTGGAAATCTTTTAACTTACATGCACTTATACGGCAAAAAAATACGGGATAAGATTTACACATGTATGGAAATACTGAAAAGCCGAAACTATAATGCAAATGCAGCTGTTAATTTAAAACTTTAATGCGAGTCAACATTAAAGTTTCCCGGAATGTCAATGAATGAAGTAATTTAAAAATGTAATGCATGTCAACTTCTAAATTTTCTAGAATGTAGATGAATAAAAAGTCTACAGCTCTTGTAATTGAACTGCATCCAGCTGGATCATTACTTTGATTGTTTCGGTATATGTTCACATCAACATAATTTTGTGAACCTTCTGGTGTGATCTTCCTGTGGCTGGAGTGTCCTGAATTACTTAAGTTGCCATGCCAGAAATTTCTGGTCTGAGAACCTATTTTCTTGAATTTTTATTACGTTGAATATATCATCTACAGCGACTTCTATAACTAAACTGTAAGTATTTAACTTAATGGATCAATTAGAAAAATATAAAATTATACACGTAATCTTCAGCGCAGGTATTTTCGAAAAAAGAAATAGAGAAAATACACCACAACTAAATCTATTTCAGTCAAATAGTAAAACAGGCATAAAAACGTAAGGAATCTACAAAAGAGTCACTTATTACATTGCTTACATATTCTCCGTTCCAATTTGACATTACGCGTATGAGCCTTGTGAGCCCCCCACTAGCCAAACTCCAACTTCCTGCCTCCTGCCCTGAAGAAACAGTTCAGGTTACAATTTCTTTTCGAGAGTTCGAATTTTAAGCACAAGTGGTTGCGATTCACACAGAAATTGCCAAGAGAATAATTCAAATTCAAACCTAAGTTACCCCCAGTCCACCCACACGGTGAGTCAGGCATTCACAGAAAACTGCTCAACGAGAAAAAAAAAACGAAGAGAGAGACTGCTTTGAACGGCGGTAACTGACGTATTCTCCAAGTAGTTGTGCTGTTTATTTACACCTACTCCGAGCTTCTTCCAGTACATATATGCAGAGCTGGGCAGCGCTACTTTGAAATGTAGCGGCCGCTA